>JABASK010000417.1:0-15174 GCA_019776465.1 Rambutanura hunanensis | reverse complement strand
CATCTTCACTTTCAACACGCGACACTCAACCCTAACGAAATTCCGTCCCACTCAGATCGTGTAATTAGTGTAAATTTTTCAAACTTCCTCCAGGATCGCCATTTTCCAGGTATTACGGACCAGCCACCACCAGCATGACCTCGTCTTTCAAATAACGGATACTCAGTATGAGTATGACGGATTTGGTAATATAGGTGCCAAATTTATTCTAATTGGTAAGTGTAGGTGGGTTTAAGTGCTCACACTCATTAGTATTTACAACAGTGGAATTTGAAACATAATTTGTAAAAATGATGAGCTCAGTGCATTCGTCTCAGTGTCCATGAACTAAAAAGACAATAATTCATTGTCTTTGTATTTCTAGGTTAGACAAAATCGAAAATCAGTTATCCGATTGGTAAATTGTTACGTAGAAGAATGCCCGTGGTTCCTCCAGCTCCTCGTAAGAAGTATCGTCGACATGAAAGTGAAATCAGCTGTTGCTTAAAATATTTAATTTTTGGATTTAACGTCATTTTCTGGGTGAGTTAACTTAGTTAGTGAATTACAATTTAAATTCAAATTCTCGAATATAATTATTTATTGTTCTCATCTTCTAGATTCTTGGTTTGCTTGTGGTTGGTATTGGAGTTTGGGCATGGAGCGAAAAGGAAACGCTAGCCAATCTTTCGCGATTAACGAGAGTGGCTCTTGATCCTGCCTTCATCCTTGTCATCATTGGAACGTTGACATTCGTCATTGGGTTTACAGGTTGTGTTGGAGCCTTACGAGAAAATACTTGTCTTCTGGCTGTTTATGCAGTCTTCCTTGCCGCCATTCTTCTAGCTGAAATATCAGCTGGAGTTCTTGGGTAAGTCGCGGTCTTACGCGTAACGTTAGGTGCGTATCATTCCCAAATTACTGTTTAAATCCACTTTAATTCCTTTTAATTCTTTTAACTCACTTTTTATTAGGTTTGTATTTAAAGATTGGATCAAGAGCGAAGCGACAAGTGGATTCCAGTCTTTCATAGTTTCTTATCGTGAAGACCCTGACCAACAGAACCTCATTGATTGGATACAGGTACATTCTTCAAACTGCTTCGCACTACAGTTAATTATTAGTAATTTAACTAATTAGGTGATTTCGTTTCGTTTGTCTAGGAGAGATGGCTAGAATGTTGTGGAATTGAGGGACCTAGGGATTGGGATAAGAACATCTACTTCAATTGCAATTCAACTGCCAGAGAAAGCTGCGGTGTTCCTTTTAGTTGTTGTAAACAACAATCGGTAAGTGATTTAAATGTTGTTCGTGTTTGATGCCCAGAACAAACTGTATCCGTCGGTAAACTCTAATATTTTTAGCTTTGGATTCGAAATACTCAATGTGGTTACGATGTAAGGAAACCAGAATATGTAAGTAAAATAAATCGAAATTTAACCTTATTAAACTGCACAGTATCATCACTTAATGAAAAAGTGTTTTAATTTTTTGCTTCTATTAATTTCTACTAGAATCTTGATGTCATCTAAAGTAATTTATGAAACTGGATGTATTAACTCGGCTGAGGATTGGCTCGAAATGAATTTTGTGAGTGTGGCGTCTTTCTTCGTTGCAATTGCATTCCTTCAGGTAGTAATCAAAACTCAATCAAATTTCAATTAATTGCGGTACAGATGTGGTTTCTTTAATAAACTCAACTTTGATTCTAGATTCTAGGAATTTGCTTTGCTCAGAACTTACGAGCGGATGTTTTTGGTAAAGGATTCTTATTTTTTTTTAAAAAAAAGATGTCATTTTGAACAATAGTTTATCACAATTTTTTTATATTATGAAAATTCATTCTTTTCAGCTCAACGCTCCAAATGGCGCTGACAGTCAGTGCCGATTCCCACTGCCATCTGATCTATTGTGGGAATCGGTCATGATTAAATGAAATTTAAAAAAAAACCGTTTCCCGTTTTTCTTAAAATAACCAGCGCATGAACGTGTGTGACAAAGAATGCTCTTAACTTTTTTCTAAAAGTGATAACCACTATGAATCTCTGTTTAGTAACCCTCCAGGTTGATAGTCTTTGGCCATGAAACGTTAGGTTACTTTCCTAAAATCTCATTTCGTAATTCATTCAGCTTCTTTTTTTTTAAATTAATTTGTAGACTAACATGTAATTAGACTTTTTTGTTATTTTGGGATGAATGACAATAGACCTAAAGTCGACACTTTTATCACTAACTGAACAAAAATTAAACAAAGGTCACAAAGATGATGACGATGTGCGTCTTCTGTAATTTTCATTTTGTTGATTACATTCCACAAAAATTTAGGCAATCTCGACGAAATGTCTTTTCCGTTGAAACTGAGAGTAGAGCTTATCAGTTTTGTACTAGACGTTGACATGGGAAGGCGTAAAAGCAGGACTAGTATACTTCTTGTTGAGGAAAGAGGTCAAAGGTCAACCCCAGGGAAACTGGCCTACTTGACCTCCTGGATTGTTCTGATAGTTATCATGGGCCTCTTTTTCACTTCTGCCACTATTGTTCAGTTCAATGACGCTGACGCACTTTTATGGATAGTAAGAATCGGAGAAGTCGTGCCTGTTTTTTTTTTTTTTGAAAAATACTTTTTTTTTATATAAAAAAATATCGTTTTTGATTATTCTTGTTCTAAGAAATTGATTAATCCGAAATTAACTGTCGTTTTGATACTCAATTACTGTTTTATTTTTTATTTTTTCAAACGGTTCGTAATACAAAATTTTTTGTACAAGCTTCCTTATGCCGTTCCAAGCCTTTGGACATGGTGGATACTTTGGAATTTGGTCACGACGGGAAACCCGTGCTTCGTGACCCCTACGATGATCATCTTCGTCCATGTTGTGTACAACACTGGATTAGGAATTTGGACGGTATCGGAGATTTGGATGGAATCTCAACTATACACTGATATAACCTACTTAGTTGAAGAGACAGAGGTTATGATTGCAGAAGAAGTGAAGGAAATTATTGGAATTTTCGTTTCGACAGCCTGGATGCTTTTAATGAGACGATCTTTTGATCGCGACGACGTTCCTGGAATGGGTTCATTTCTATGCGCCTGTGCTCTTGCGATTCTTCCGTCGCTAGCTTGGATTCATATTGGCAACATTGAACGACAATTGCACACATGTTTTGTTTAAGCCATTACGTTTCTGATTCGGTTAGCTAACTACACGAACTTAGAAATTAGGCGTTAGTTACTTCAACCGTATTCGTAACTTACCTAAAATAAAGTTTGTAATGTTACTTGTAAATTACAAGTGGTAGTAAGGTTAAACTATGGAAATGACGATTTTAGTTAAAACTAATCTACATTATAATACATATTAATAACCGCTAACCTCCAGAAAGCAATTATGTACGATTAGTTAGTTTAGTTCTAAACTCTTAGTAAACTAACCTTATTCTATCCAAAGCGAAATTTGCTTTCCACATCACCATCTTATGAGCGAATTTGGAAGTTTGAAATAGGCGCGTAAGTCTTCCTTTCAAATACAATTGTTTTGTTGTCATTTTTCATTTCTTTCATCTCAAGAGGTCATCAACTTTTGGTCAACTTTTGTTTTGGGTGGATTCTGCACAACAATAAGGGACAAGTGGTTATAACGGAATAATTTAGTTCAAGTTATCTCCGAAGACACCAGTGCAGTGTTTATCCACTTTCCTATTCCTCCAATTTAACGTTGGTAAGTCTGTCAAGGCAATCATCTGTTTTTCTTTCGATTCGAACTAAAGGAAAGATTTGGGATGGGCAATGGGTTATAAACCGATAAGTTACATGGAAGTAAAACATTAAAGCAAAGGTAAACATCATCGTTGATAAATCCTATGTTTACTAATAATTAGCTAGATTGACAAGATGAATCGACGTCCAGGCCCAAGTCCACGAAACACGGGATTAGGTGGGGAAGTTGTGCTTGAAGATAAAGTAGAGCATTTAGAACAGACCCTCAAAACGTTTCGGGCTGAAGTAGATCTGAAAATGACAATAATCGAACAGATTCTTACTACTAGAAATGGTAATTATTAATTTATTCAATCATAGTCTCATCCAATGGACAGAACAATAATTCACCTTTTCCTTTTACTATTCAGAACAATTCTTCGTCCAGAAGAAACTTTTTAGAACGCGAGCATGCTCTTTACGAATCAGTAATGACACATTGGAAGAATACTGCTGATTTAGCTGCCAGTGGCCTCTCCATCAAGTTTTCAGATGGTGGTGTAGACTTGGACGTAATTGATTACGAACGAGACGATTCTCTTCCCACGAAAAGATCAGCAGCTGCTGCTAGACGTGGGAGGAAGAAAAGATTGAAGACCCAATACGAAACTAGAATTGGAGGTAGAGAACTTGTTACAATTCCGAATTATAACTTATTTAAAATGAACTCTAGTAGAACAAATTCTAGCATTCTTCAATAGATCTTGTTCTTACCTCTTTTCGTACAGGTGAATCTGACCAAGATGGAAACTATAGTGACGGAGACGGTGGCCTTGATGGCAGTATGGTTGAACAAGTACATTACACCAGTACGCCTTTACCTGGGTCAGCTATGGGACTGGGACATCGTGAGGGTGTTGAAAGCGGGGATAATGACGAAGGTGACCCCTTGACCCTTGAGGACAATTTTGGCTCTTTTGACTACAATCTTTGTTACATTCTTCTCTTGCAGATTCCGATTCGGCCGAAAGAAAAGTTTTTGTTGAATTCTATGCCGCAGAAGCAGATCAAGTGCGCATGGGCGACCGAAGTTCGAATCCCGTATGGAAACATTACATGCGTGAAGAAAATGGAAAGTCGGCTCTGTGCAAACTCTGTGACGATCATGGAGTCCAACGGATTCTAAAACTTCAAGATGGTAGCACTTCCACACTTCATCGTCACCTTCGATTCAAGCATAAGGAAATGGTCGAGACTAAACCTGGTAGGAAATCAAGGTCATAGTCTTGGTCACCCTGACGATCTTGATGTAACAGTAGGAGAAATAACCGTAATTCCACCTAGGATGTCAGGTATAGTTTGTATTTTTCACTGATGAGCTTGCCTGAGGTCAGGGGTGAACTGGTCATGTAAAACGGAGGTATTTTCTATAGGGCATTGACCTTATTGCATCAAACCATTTTTTTTTCGTTTCAGTGGATGGGTCCCGTCGTACACAAAGTCCAATTTGGAATTACTTTACTAAGTTCAAAGAAGGTGACACGAGCAAAGCTCGGTGCAACGTTTGTTTTAGAGAAGGAACATTGACTATTCAAAAAATTTCGGATGGTTCCACATCACGCTTCCACGCTCATCTCAAAAGGGCACATGGAATTGATACCAAAGTAACACCTAAGCCACCCACTGACGATGACATGGTAGAAGAATCAATGGTTCACTTGAGAACAGTCGTGGAATTTACAAAAGTTGATCTAAGTGAAGTTCAAGTTCAAGATCAGAACGATCAAATACAAACCATACAAAGTAATAACCACAAAAAACGTATAAATATTATCAAAAAAAAATTAATATATTTATTTACGTTTTTTCTGCCAGAAATGGAGGCATCTGATGAGCAAGCATAAAGGTCAGTGACATTTTTTTGGACCTCAATTTCTCTAAATTGGATTCAATTCTGAAACTTCATTTAATTCCACGACTTTTTTTTTGTAAAGCTAATTGTTAAGCTCCTCCTAAAATCATGCCCTCTCTGACATTTATATATTTTAGCACTTTCAACCAACAAGTTATAACATAATAATATATTTAACAGGTAAATATTTTATGGTTTCTTTTTATCTACTAGTGTGACACACGAGGTGAAGGTCTATCAATTTGACTCGTTAAAAGTCTTTTGGTAGTATAAGCTTGGGGGGGGGGGAGATTAAGAAGTGTAGTTTATAGTTCAGAATGGAATAAAATTATACTTGGTTTAATTTCTTTTTGACTATTCTCCAATTCCCCCAAGGACGATGCAATTACTCCGATTTTCAACAACGACGAAGTCAATATACTTTTTACCAGAATCATAAGAATCTTTGATGAGCTTAGCAATTTCTTCGTGAGAGAGACCATCGACCTTCACTCCATCGACCGAGACGATGACTACGCCGGGCTTGAGATTGGCATTTTCGTAACCAGAACCAGTAGGCTGATTACCGTGAGTAGAAGAAAAAAAAGGTGAGTTGTAACCTTTGACCTTCTAAAATTTAGTAGAGGGATATTGCTTACATGAATATTTATAATGCGTGGAAGTCTATGTGAAGTGTTGGCACCGCCTTCGATAGTTATCCCGAGCGTGGGTTTTGTCTTCTGGATACGAACTCGATATCGAATCGCTGGCGTGGAATTGGCACCTGTCCCTGGAACTGCATTGGGCTATCGAAAAAATGATTTAGCAATTAATCTAAGCGTTTGCTTCTTCAATTACTGTGGTGCCCATCGTTGTTGGTAAGGTGAAAAAAATGACAGCCCCGAGCTCAATAGCCGTGACAGAAAAATCTGATGAAGATCAGCTGCCAGATTTGGTCAGTCTCCTTAACCTGAAGTAACTTTTAATACTTGTGTGTCGTATCCATGAAAAGTTCGTGTGTTAAGTAACTAACGTTGTCAATCGTCGCTTTAAAATCTTCTCCTCCAGTGTCCAGTCCATAGTATGAGCCGAGAAGGGTCAGAATGTCAAGCCGAAGTTCAAATTAAGATCCCACGGCCTAAACTCAGTATTGGAAGTGTATCACCTGTCACCCTTCAGGTTACAGAGGCTACCACGGCACTTCTACAATGTCAATTGTAAAGGTTCTTCTAATAAGTCACTTAGTTCTTTGAAATTGTCAAGTCCTTCACTTTGATGCTAAATACTATAATTTTTTCGTCTATTTCACAGAAAGGACGCCAACGCCAACTCCTCCTCTAACAGTGTCAACAAGGAACTAGTATCTAGGAGCGTCATTCGTCCAGTCGTATCTGAGGAGCCTCCTATTGATTACTGAATTTTTATCAGCAAAAGTGTGAGTGACTTATATCGATTAATGAATTCCCAGCTATGACCTTACCAACAATTCCTTTTTAGTCACTCCATCTCTATCTCCGCCTGCTCCACTCAACGGTTGCATTCTAAAAAAATCATTCAAAAAATCATGACCCCGATACCCTCTTCAACGGTATGCATTTCAATTACCTTTGCTGCTGGTCTGTTCCACCACTGGTGGAGCTTCCTCGCAAAAACCCTCCTCCGCCAACACCACTAGCTTCTTGCTGATGCTGAAACTCCCGCAAGTAAATCAGGTCACCATTCTACACAGAGGTAAAAATCCCTGTGAACTTAAGAAGCGACTTAATGATAAGGGGTGATTAATGTGTGTTGCTTTACATTCATTTCCTGTTGTGGTTGAAGTAATTGGTCCTCCCTGTCCATAAGGTCACGGTCATTTTCTCTACTTTGAATAGGAAGATTTACAAGATTCATATCTGGACTAGCACCAACTTTGAGACTTTCTTTGTTATAAATTAATTCATCAAAAAGTTGTAAATCTTCTTCACGAATGATTTCACGAACTTCTGTTAGGAGAGTGTACTATATAAAAAAACAAACAAGATTACTGGAGTGTAAGCTGTTTTTTGTTTGGAAAAGGTCAAATGTCATCTTACCTTCTCTTCCGTATTGAGTAGTTCGAGAAGTATTCTTACAAATGTGTTCAGTCCCAAGAACCCATTTGTATATTCCAGTCGATAAAAAGTAAAACGCGAATGTTCCGATTTATTCAAAACTGTTCGTGCTTTTTCTTCAATCATTCCCAGTACGGAAGAAGTTGATTTATCAAAATCCTTGAGGTCAATTGGTATTTTCCCAATGTATGCAACTGTTAGTATCATCTTTCGACTAGATTTTAAAATATTGACGGCTGCGTCGTGAGGTAAATTTGTAAAGGATTTGGAATTAACTTGAAGAATTTCGTCCCCACGCTAGATCGAAAACAAAGCAAAAAATTAATTCAGTTTCGGTCGTTTTCTTTCAAAAACTGTTTTTACCTTAAGTCCCATTCTTTCGGCTACTGATCCACGGTCCACTCCTGTAATATAGATTCCAAGTCCATACTCCGACCCACCCCGAATCATCAAGCCTAAATTTTGACCAGATTCGATTACCAGGTCTACGAGTCGGCGCGGTGCTCGGAGAAGTTCAAGGTCAGCCGGAGGTTTGAGTAGGTTCGCCACTGTAAGAATCGGCCCATGAGTAGTAGTTCGTATTGGCATTTGTCGGGAGATGAGAAGTACGCAGGAACAAATTTAAACGTGAGGTACTTTTGAGAACCTGTAAAGTTTAAAGTTATACTAGTTTAAGGTCAAATCTTAACAGGTCAAAGTTCAACTAACTTTGAGAGCCTCCGTATGCGTAATTTGTGTAAAATCTACATCGTTAGCGCTCAGTATTTCGTCACCACTGAGTATTCCTGCGTTGTCTGCAAGACTGTCCGGTTCGACTCTCCAAATATATACCGGGCATCCTAAAAAAAATTGTGTAAATTAAATTTTTAATTCTAAAATTTTTGTCTATTGGATTTGAGTCTAACCTATGTCAATCCCTCCTTTGATGTTGAACCCAAACGTATTCGTGTCATCCTTATTCAATTCAATATACCTTTCAGTCATCGATAAACTGAAAGCGAAAAACACTCTAAATTAGTTTTTATTAATTGTATAGTCGACTGAAGGTCAACTCAAGGTCACTGCCTTTCCACCTTCTGTTCGATCCGACGTTTCTCTTGGAAGTGAATACATGACTCAGGAGCAGCCAAAAGTCAAAGGCTCATGCCAGTAAGTATTGATTTTCTCCAGGACGCACGTCGTCGTCGACACAAAATACTCCAAAATATTTCCCTCCAACTTTAAGGGCGAAACTGTCCAGATGAAGCCACTAATCGAATAATTAATTAATTTTAGACTAACTATACAATGTATTATTTAGCTTAGCCAACAGTAGTACTGTTAACTAGTAGTTAGCTATACCTACAACAATTCAAATGTCACACATTTTGAAATGATAATTTTCTCTTTAAAAATTTAATCAATTCTGAAAAATCAGTTTTTTTTTGTTAATTTCAGTTTATTCCGTTTGGTTGATAAATAAAGTTTAAAAAAAAAGTTTGAATGAAGTTGCATTAAATAACTGAAGTTTGAATTAGCGAAGAAATCGCGAGTTAGTAAGGTCAAGGGTCATGGTCTCATGGTTGAAGCTGCTTGGACTCAACTGCCACTCTTACCTGTACAAAACCCAGTGATTTTCAATTGGAATTTTTTTAAAAATATTATAACAAGGTTTGTAAAAGCGTTACTTATTTCGAAAAAAATTGCGAACAACAGAGAAAAGTTGTAAGTTTCGTATCTGTCCCCAGTGTCTGTCTAACTATTCTGAGGTCATCAGAAAACTCCATTTTGATCTTGGGAAATAGGTGACATGACGATCATTTACTTTGAAACGTCATGCGTATGTATAGTTTCCCGACTGAAAAAGATTTATTGTGGGTAAAGACTATTAGTAGTGAACTTACCATTTACATACGGCACTATTTTATTTTCTTATCTTCGTGCGTTGACATTGACCTTTTCTCATTAGTTGAATCATTTTTTATCACAGGCTTCGAAAGTGACTTTGCAAAGTACACCGTCAAGATGGACATCACAGTACAAAGAGTAGCAGAGGTTGAAGAATGAAGAAACAGTGGAATGTCACCTTTCATACCATTTGTAATCATTCGAGCTAAGTATAATAAAACGTAGAAGAATTAAATGTCTTGGATATTAGTTGAATAAAATTGATTGTTACCCATTGAAGTGTAGGAGGCTATAACCCATGTTGTCAAACTGACATTGGACGAATCCTTTGCTCTCCAAAGTTCACGAATATATAAAATCTTGCTGGATGCACCAGTTGGAATCACAAAATTCTGGAATAACCAACATTAATGTAAAGTTAGACAAACGACAAATTTGGTTAAATCTAGTTCTGCTTACGATGAGGATTGGGAGAATCCACGAGTTCGGATATCCATTTGCAATCGAACAAAAAAAAGCAATTGAGAATCCTAAAATACCAAGTTTAGTAACGTCAAGGATGTTCCGGCTGTTGAGGATGATTAAGATGAGGACTATATCTTGAATAAGCAAAAGAGCATACTCGAGATATGACAGTATCGGATAATTTTGTAAACCAGTTGTATGAGAAAACAATGCAATGACTGATTAGAAGCCAGGAAGGGTCATCGTCCAGGTCCAATCCAAAGTAGAGATTCAATTATCAATCAGGAACATAGTAAAACAAATGCAATACAATAAGTAATATATATACAATATAATATATATCGTATATGATCGAATATATCGTTACACCGGTCAACCGGTGCAGAAGGTAAAGAAAAAATAATTGAAATGGATTCTTACGCCAAATACTCTACCAACAGGCCATTCAAACTAATCCCATATGTATTTTCCCGTTTGCAGTAACTTGATTACTTGTGGTACTTTCAGTATAAACGAAGACGCAATCGTCGTAACGTTACAACACTCAATCAAAATTTGTACCCACATAGCACCAAAAGATTACAATTACAATATAACAATCACTTATAAAGGTTGAAAAGCTGCAATCTTTCAAATTACGCCTGCGCTGTCGTCGAAGTTTCGTAATCCTGATTCCCGACCCGAACCCGACGAAATCCACAGCAACGACGATAACCGCAGCAGCAATTTGAAGTCGTCCAGCGGAAGAGCCGTTGAATTGAATCTGGATTTCTAGAAAACTATGTAAAGTGTAGTGTAGCGCCATATAGGTAGTAATCTGTTAGCGTTAGTCCATGCACAACACACAAGCAAGAGACTTGTCAAATCTCAAATGTCAATAGTACCGCTTAAATTTGACTTCGTTCCTTTCGCTTTTGTCACTGCAACTAATGCCATTAGGTTATGTACCAAAGTAGGAGCAATTAGGTTTAAACGTGCCCTAAAAGCTTCAAATTTCAAGTTCAATTAAAAAAAAACGTTTTACAACACGTTTCTTATATCTTTTTAGATATATTTGGTTTTGGGCCGAAAGATACATTACCTAAGTTTCATTTTGTAACAGACTGAAATCATCTTACTTTCGCCCCAATTTAGGTAACGTAACGAAATTTTCATTACGCTACCTTAATTAATATTTCTCCATCGTTTATATTCGTCGATATTTCGAATGAATTCCCCTCATAATTTCGTTCTATAAATTATCTTGTCAAAAGGTAGTCCACCTTTCAAAAAAATGTATCCTTAGGAGCATTAGTAACTAACCGATTCCGTGCTTGTCCTAGATGATACTTCTAAAAGCTTAGATAGTGCTAGAAAAGTAATTAGTAAAAGGTGTGGAAAAACACGAAAAGTACCGATGATGATGACTAATTATTTAAGGGAAAATAATCAAGCTTATTTTTCCTTACCTCTCGGCTCATCCTAATATAACTACTAATCAATTTTGTGTTATTTTTCACAAGGAAATATTCTATTTTAGGGTGGAGGCAGAAGAGGGTGTGTTAAGTGTTCTGGACTTAATTGTCATGGTTTTTTCCACCATTAGTCCGAACAAAGTTCAATTTCAAAAACTACTTTTCCTGTCACCAAGTTTGTTAGGACGTACACATAACGGCACACGCAAACAAATTATAACCTTATTACAGGTATTACCTTCAAATCCATATTTTATAAACCTCACTCTTCAATACGTCCAGTGTTACATTTTAATCTAATAAACCAATTCTCAAAAAAAAAAAAACGTTTCACAATTCAAATTTTGAAAACGATTCCCGCCCATTACACAGGTGGTGAAAATGAAGAAGGCAATTAAAGTTAATTTTATTCTTGAAAACATCAAAAGGGACACACTTTTCATATGTGTGTGCTTGTACTAAATAAATTCTAAAACAAACTCTCTCTCTCTCTCTCTGTGCTTTTTTTTCATTATTATTTAAACTTGCGCAAATTTTCAAAAAACTACAATTTTGTTCTAGTAGGTAGTAATTAGCATCAATTTATTCGAGCCGACTCAATTCCATTTGAATTATTTGAAAGTGACACGTGACCTCTGGCTATTCAAGGGGTCATCGCTTGAAGTGGAGGAGACTGTACTGGAATTGGCGGGGAATTTAAAATTCGAACGTCTTCTTCTTCTTCTTCTTCCGAATGGTATACTTCTGTTTTGATAATGACGGGATGTGTAATCATGGCCGAGGAACTTGGTAGTGGTGGTGAGGTAGGATTGGACGAGGGTCGATGACCTCCTCCTCCACGTTTCGACCCCGTAGATCCTGTTGACNCTGTTTTGATAATGACGGGATGTGTAATCATGGCCGAGGAACTTGGTAGTGGTGGTGAGGTAGGATTGGACGAGGGTCGATGACCTCCTCCTCCACGTTTCGACCCCGTAGATCCTGTTGACAGGGATGGTGACGGAGAATTGTGTTCAGGTTTACCAAGATTTAAACTTGATCGTCGTTCTCTGTCTTGTGCTGCTGAACCGGTGGGACTTTTTGTTGAACCGCCTGGAACGTGGGACGGACTTGTACTGTTGTGACTAAGATGTGAATGATGAAGGCCAAGATATGGGTTCATAATTGCCAATTGTTGATGAAGCGTCATGTCAACTCCGTTTGAACTCAAGTCCTAAATTAAAAAAAAATATTGAAATAATATACATAAAATTTTTATAATACATAAAATGTTTATAATACATAAATTTTTTATAAATTAATAAATTATTTTAATAAAAAAAAAGGTCGTACCCTCGAGAAAGGAACTCCGTACGGAGCTTCTTCCTTGCCCCCATCCCTGAACACAACGGCTCGGATAACTCCACGAATATGATCTTCTGGCCAAGTGCCCAAAAGTATCCGCTGTGGCCTTCCGCGTCCTTTTGGTCTCATGTCTGAAAGCAGATCTGCGCATGAGCACAAAAATACAAAACCCATAGTTTATTCTTCTTTATATTTAAATTAATGAGAATTGATTTTTTTTACCCCAAGAAAAAAATTGCATATGAATAAATTTAAATGTCAAAACCCTTCCTCTTGACTTTAAGTCCTTTTTACCCAGGAAAATTGTGATACTTTAGACTAAAGTGCTTTCCAAAGTAATTTCCCGATTTAAAAATATAGGTTTTGGTCCCCCATACTTGTCTATTTATGAGATTCAACTTTTAGGGTATTGAATCCCATTTAATTTAATTCGTCATTAAATACTCATAAGGCCCAACTTCCAATGATACCCCTTAATACGAGCCTTTAAACTCAATAATTAACGAACCCAAAATCCAATTTTCTTCTCGTCTTTAATAATAATTAAAGACTTTCCTAAAAACCCTCGACAATTAAAGTCAAAAAGTTAGCCCTGGTTCTTTGAAAGTCACTTTGAGGACATAAGGCATTGAACAACTTTAAGCAGAAGTTAATTAATGGAAATAATTAAAAATTAACTTAGGAAAACAATTTTGTCCAAATGTCGGCCCTCCTCAAATGGTGACCGGCCTCAAATATAATTTCTTCAAAAAAAAAAAGACCGAAATTTCAATTAAAATGGGTCAGAATTGGGCTAAAGTGGGTGGAGTTTGGTGATTAAGTAAAACCCAAAAATCAACCACAAAAGACGTTACCGAAAACCAACCATTTTGTTTCCCAAATGAAAGTCAATTGAAAACTGCGCGTATCTTTATGAAAAATTTCAAAAATTTATATTAATCAAAAAGTTTCTTTGTAAATTTTCAAAATCCTCCACACAAATTATTATAAAACTCAACAAAAAAAAACGTTTTTTTTTTGTACTTTTTGTAATTTCCCTCTCTTACCATTTACTCCAGAACCATCCGACGACGGCCCAAGCATATTATGAACTCTGTTTGCATACAAGACAAAAGTTGGATACGGAATGTCAAATTTTCTGGCAGCTTGTGACAGTGACAGGCCTTCTCGTAGTACTGCAAAAATTGCTTCGGCCATTGTTTCTGGACGCCATGACTTAAGTGGTCCTCTTTCTCGAAACCGAAGGGCATGAAGACCTCCTTGATTTGTATTCCAACATTTTTGCCAGAGGGATTGAATTTGATACTGATAACTATCTAGATTCAAATAAAAAAACAAAACAGGAGGAGTAAAAATTAAAAGTTAAATTTAATTCAACAGAAACTTAATTAAAAGTAGATTCGATTGAGTAGGATGGTATTGAAGGGGAGTGTAGATTAGTTGTTATTTTAGAAGAATTTTAATTTTTAATTATTAATCACCCTCTTCCTTCAAGTCAAAGTCTCACGTGGATGGAAAGAAAAGTTGATTGAAGTGTAAATAATTGAAGAGAGGCAATGCATAATAGATTATTTTAACCCAGGGCTTACAAAACAGTCCTTACATTTCTTACTTTTTACTCAATTTTAATCACACGAAAAAAAAAATGTGTTTAAAAAATGTTAAAAATTAACATAAAAATTTTACAATTCAATTTAACTTTAAACTAAAAGTTTACAAGTAGATGAATAATCATGTTAGTCAACACAACGGTTCTAAATTTGAAACATTATGACGACAACGAAAAAACGACAAGTTCAATCAAATTTGACCAAAATGTACTCTATTTGGTTTAGAATGCGTGACTTTACTTGTTTACAGGAGTGGAAGTGTCGAAGTTTAAATTATAAATGTCATATTTACTATTCGAGCCATTACGGTAATAAATGTAACTAACAGCGCCGTTTGCTTTTTACATTTGTTTCGTTACATTTTTTTTTAACCAGTTATCACATTATTTTGTACACTGAAGCAGAAAGCAAGTGAAAGCGCGTATACACCAAAGAGCGTTAATAATAATTTTTTCGAAATATGGAGGAGAATTCATACCAAAAAAATTTTTTTTTCTTTTAAATTCAACTCAACTTCAGTAACGATTTGAAGAAGAACCAATTGAATCAAACCTTTTGCAATTTTTTTTTAGTTAAGCCTTATTATTTCCTAAAATTTTCACTCCGTTGTTGACAGGATTTTAAATTGTCCTTGTCACTCTTTTGGGTGTTACGTTCTGCCGTCCAGGCACTGTATAATTAACAAGAATTGAAGTAACCGGACTGTCAAAAAACTTGTTGAAAAAAGTGAAATAAAATTGTGAATAAAACG
>JABASK010000416.1:0-15194 GCA_019776465.1 Rambutanura hunanensis | reverse complement strand
GAGAAAAGTCAATCTGATCGCTTCTCTTTTCACTCTTGTTTTTGGAGCTTGTCCCATTCTTAGTTTTAATATTTAAACGTTATAAGTATTCAATAAACAAATAGACCATGCACGTTGCAAGGTTGGACAAACGAATATGGTCACTTTTCTTAGACAAGACGTCTTAGACAAAAACTCGGGACTTACAGAATTGAAGACTTCTCCCTAACGCCCCTGAAGATTTTAAAAGTTCCTCTAAAAATAAATGAAGTTTTGTAGATTCTAGGCAATTACGTCTTATAAAAGTAGGCAATCCTCCAAGGGGAGGTCCTTGGAGTGTTATAAAGTCCTTTTATATTCTTGACTGTATAATAAACTGCGGCTCACCTTCGCAGCAGCTTTCTTTCTACTTTAACTTTTGAATATCAAGAGGCGTCATGGCATCAATAAAGGTCCCCTAAGGTTTTTGTCGGTGAGAAAGTCAAGTCGGTGATTGGATGACATGAGTGAATATGAGAGGGGGAAAGTCATGGAGCATGAATTCTTCAAAAGGGAAAGCGGGTCTTTCTATGTGACTTCCGTAACCTGAGGTTTGGGACACCTAAATTAGAAATAAGGGCCGAAGCATGTCAGTAGCAAAGGACAGGAAGGGACTTTGCTACCCGTTTTATGTCAAGTCAAACCTCGGATTCAACGGAAACAACTCCCCTCCTCCCCCATGCCGCCGCTTTGTTCCACTCTACCACTTCAGTCAAATACAGTCTTGAGTGATGACGACTTTCTCCTTTTTGGGGCAATACCAGAAACACCAACGTCAACATTTCGCTTCATTCATCTTTTTTTTTTTTGCTTTTGAAACAAGTGCCTAACTCGAAGTGAAAGTCCGGGTTATTTTTCGTGGTTTCTCCCATTTGACGGTGTTTCGAATGAAATTTTATTTTCCCATAGTGAAAAATTCAATCATGATGTTCATGATTTCTTCAATTTTTACCACTAAACTATAAACTTTCACTTCCACTTTCTCATAAAACGGCACTGGGGCAGTTTCAAGGAAAACCTTTTAGTCAATTCAGTGGAGCGCTCTGTCGCTTTTTTAAGGCTCATGTGCTTAACTTTAGGCGTATAACTTAAATTGCATAAAAATTTAAAAAAGGTAAATGAAGGCGGGCCCGTGCCAACTTTTTATAACTTTTGACAATGTATATTCGAATGATCTGCTTTTAAATGAAAAACTTTTGTTTCTAGTTTCTATGCACGTAGATAACTTCAAACTATGAAATTTTTTGTCTCCGAAATGATCTTCCCTTATTGAAATGATGTTGAAATTTTTGACGTTAAATAATTAATGGCAAGTCCAATTTTTTACAATTTAAAGATAAGTTCGGAATGTTGATTATTACAATAACGTTTTTGTCTATTTTTTTCGTGAAATGATTTAATTTCTCTTTAATTTTCTTCAACTGCAAAGGGAACCTAATAAATCAGAACCCAGAGTTCGGAACGGTTCAAAGCCTTTGTCGTGCTTTATCCTCGAAAGTAAATTCCAATTCTGGAGCATGAAACAATATCGCTCAAATTCTTCAATTTATATTCTCCCGCTCTTTTCCATCTCCATAGTAAGGTGACATTTTTCCAGCCCTCTGTTCTGAAAAGCGTAGAGGAAAAAATCAGTTTTCGGTTTGAGCGTAATAATAAGACAGGCGAAATCCGGAAAAGCGTGAACAAAGATTATACTCTAGGCTATACTGGGTACGACGGTTGGTTCTGAAGAAAGTGGATAAGGTACGGGGTTCTGTCTGTAGTGAATAGGTTCGATGTAAATATCCTCCAAGACGTCTGCATAGTGAAGCGTATTTCCATGCTTGATGTATATAAGCCTTTTAAAAGTAAAATTCCTAAAATGGTTTCAATTTGTAACCAGCGAAATTGTTGTAAACTATAGATGGAATTCCGCGAATCTAAATTTGAATTTGGCCCGAATTTTAGTTGGGTTAACGTTGAACTCAATTCGAAATTGGCACAAATATTCTTTCATCTTTTTCTTAAAAAATAAACAAATATTTTTATTGAGCTTTATACCTTTTCCTACGCTTCACTGTATACTATTTCGCTGGGTGTCTTTTGGAGATTAATTACGTTTTGAGGTTAAAGCATTTTCAACGTACTACTGCGTTATAACATACAAGTCATACCTATGCCTGAATCCTAAACTAGACAAGAGAATAAGAATATCAAGAATTGGCCCAAAGACTTTGAAAATCGGGATAGCGGCGAGGTACTTTCAAAAAAATGATCCAAAACAAAAAGAGAGAAAAGTAGCTTGAGGGAATACAAGTCTAACCGGAGATGAAATTGTCGTCCCAGACAGCACGTCACTTGCCGTATCTCATTTTGAAATCCTTCTCGAAAAACTCGGAAATATGAAGGGGAAAAAGAGCTTATTCTCTTTATCCTTTTTCATTGAGAACTTTCTTTTTTCAAATTTAGAGAATTTGATTTCCATCACCCACCCACACCTTTTCTCATCCTATCCTTTCAAATTAAATTATCCTCGAACGAATTCATACCCTTGTTACGACAATGCGGAAAAGACCTTTCCAGACTCCAACTGACTTTCCTTTTATTCCCTTCCTAATCAAGTTCGTTAGTTCAGGTTTCACTTTCTAGGCAATTTTCCCAAGACATAACTTTCTCTTTCAAATTAAGAAAAATGGGCGACAGTGAACAAAAGTCTGGATTCCTGCCCAATTCTCGTTGAATTTTAACACCTTATACCTATTCTCCTTTCCAAGTGGGAGATTTTGGTAAAATCTTTAATTATGACCCTACAAAATCGAAGGCCGGGTAGTAATCTTTTTTTTTTTCTTGACAAATGATTTCAAACTGAAATTATACACGCGACCTCTTGCCAAAATCCTGACTTAATGTTCAAGTTTCTCTACAAATTTATTCAGAAACCTTTCTATTTTATAAAAAAAAATTAATTGGCAAATTTACTCTTAAGTTTTGATTGAAAATGCAGGGAGCCATTTGAAAAGTTTGAAAATGAATTGAACAAATTAACAAGAATGATTTCTCATTTCACCTTTCTCGGGGCGGGGGGGGGGGGGGAGGAGAAGAAACTATGGAAATATTGGCAGAAAAAATAACAGAATTAAAGTTAGTTTTGTCATTATAACCGAGCTATTGTAGCATTGTAGTACAAAGCCTTATTGATTACCCACGGGGTTCTTTGAGAAAGTAGACATGTTGACGAGGATAATACGGAATTTGTCTAACGACATGTCTATAAAAGTTTCCAATTTTTCAACAGTTATTTTACAAAGTTCACTGTCTAGTCAAACCCTTTACGGAGAGCCAACAACCTGTCGGGTGAATGAAATGTTGCTAAAAAGACTGACAGTTTTGCTAAAGGCCTTGAATGATATATTCTTTTGAAAAAACCGGAAAGGGAATACAAAGTTTCTTTTTGGATACAAATCGTCAATGTGTATCGGATGTGTCGAATCAACTTTGAAAGTGACATCTGCGTAGATGACATGTGTAGATATTGAAAAATGTAGCGCACTTTAGAACATGTATACGTTATAAATATTTCCATTGTTGTATTTTAGCAGGCGTTGCTGCACACTAATAAGTTATAGCTAAAACCTTATAATTACTCTAAACTTTAAAGATATTGTGAAACTACGGTCGTCCTCTACGCAATAAGGTTATTTGCTTAGTTGGCCATCAACATAAAAGTCTCCTTTAGATTTAAATTGACTACATTTCTGTTCGATTACAAAGACGCGCAGGTTTCAAATGGTCGAAATTTAAGGGGAATCCAACAGACTGAACAAAAAAGGACACGTTAGGTCTCACTTTCTGGCTGAGCTCTGCTGAAACAAGAAAACTGCGAATGGCTTTGATGTCAAACTTTGTTTTTGAGCGTAAGCAGAAGTGAAAGTTAAAAAATAAAAACCAAAGTCGGCTATAAAGTTCCAGAAGGAGACCATCGGTCCACTAGGCAGTGACATAATGATGAAAAGGAGGCACTCACTTGGCTAGTAATGCTTGACTGGAGGAGAAAGCGGGAAAATTGAAGTCGGAATTTCATCTCATCTACAACCCATTCATTCACTTATGCAGCATTCCACTCTTATTTTTGGAAGCCAATTTTTTTTTCAAGCAGTCTAACCTAAATTCCGATGAGTCATATGTCATGGAAGAGCCTGACGTGACATATCGTCGACTGAAATCAACGAATTTTGAACAGTTGGCGTTTCCTCCAATGTCTAGGGTGACTTTTTTTTCAACTCGAATTTCTTTCGTAGGATTAGAGAGCACCAGGAAGTACATCTGGTTGGCCTTAGTAATGAGCAGGTACGTGAGGTTCGAATGTTGTTGTAGTTGAAAACGTAGTAGTAATGGCTTCCGCTTCTTTACTTATCAAGGTGCTAGGAGTTTCTTGAAAGCTTTTCGAAAGTCCATGTTGAAAATAGTGTAAATAATTGCTACAAAAAAGAAGAAAAAGTGTGAACAATATTAGCTACAGTTGCCATGAATGCAACAGTAAAACATTCCACCCCCCCCCCCTCCCCCTCATGTTTTCATTGCTAATAGGAAAAATAGAAAAGTGCGAGGAAGGGAGGGGGTGCAAATTGAGTCAATGCTATTATGCCGCCTAGTTTTTTATCCGATACACTAATTTTCTCCGCACAAAAATCTCTACAGGAAGAATCCCTACAAATATAAATTCCCAGATTCCCACAAAAGTATATCCTTCTCTTCAAATATTTTATAAATATATATATAAACTACCAAGAAATACAAAGAAGTGTGTTGAGAATCCCAACACACTTCTTTGTATTTTTTGTCAAACTCTCCTGGACTACAATGGCTTATCCCTTGGGTAAGCCATTGTAGTCTAGGAAAGTTTGACTAAAAATATGAATCTACACTTGACTTCCCATCTGGTCGACAAGACAGGTCAAAAAGGAAATCGCAAAGAGCTAAGGGCTCCTCTTTGCGGAGTATAAGTTTTCAGAGTTCAATGCTTTCTTCG
Organism: Rambutanura hunanensis; assembly: GCA_019776465.1. Classification (NCBI taxonomy): domain Eukaryota; kingdom Metazoa; phylum Arthropoda; class Collembola; order Poduromorpha; family Neanuridae; genus Rambutanura; species Rambutanura hunanensis. The sequence goes on along the minus strand of JABASK010000416.1, from coordinate 10,168 downwards.
GTACAATAGATAAATATTTTTATTCTTGCGACTAACACATTATTCACTAATTCATAAATGCTGAGAGCTCTTTTGTTATTCTTTTTGTAGAGATTCAATGTGTAGGGATTCAAATTTATGTAAAGGGATAATGTGTTTATAGGGATTCTTCTTGTAGGGATAGATAACGGCTGAATTTCTATTTGTAGGGGTTTTTGTATGAAAGTAGTTAGTTAGGGATTAAAAACTATGGACAATGGACTGTTACGATTTCTTGTTAACAAAATTTCATTCTGCAAATTAATCCTACAGTTATCGCAAATGAGGATTTCGAACGTAACCAAGCCTAACTCGATGTTGTGAGTGATACATACCTAAAGTCCAACTTCATCGAATCGAAGTAAACAACTTGTTTATTTTTGAATTTTTTGCTAAAATTATATGGAGGGGTTTGTAGCCCAATTTCTACATAAAATCTGAAATTTTCACTGCGTGTAACTTGTAAAAAACAGGTTACAAAGCAGAACTTACTAGTTACGTTTACCACAGTTATTTCCTTTTTATTATTTTCGAATTCTCAGTTCGGTGCTGCGGGTAACGAATTTAGAGTTATTGAACTTGAGGTACGAATCCCTGTAGTCAAGGTAACTACACCAAAAAAAAAGTTTGGCTAACCAGGAAGAAAATGTTGTTTGGTTAGGCAAACAATTTTTTTTATTTAGCTACCTTGAGAAAAACTAAAGGCCGAAAATCGTCAATCTTGTGTTTCTTTTCTTTCATATGGTTTTTTCACTTTTTTGAATTATAAATTTATGGGTCAAGGATCCACAATAAAATAGGATCAAAACCAACCCTTTGATATCTATGAATCTAAGAATAGCCCTTACGATTGAGAGCCGAATTGACATAACCGAGCCAGGTAATGAAATTGCCCACTTTTGCGGAAGGCTTGACACACGACGAGCAGAATGGGAGAATGACGTACATGAGGAAGAATGGAAGCCAACAGACCACAAAAACGCCCATAATGATCCCAAGTGTCCGAGCCGCTTTTCGTTCTTTTGAAAGTGAAATTCGCTGCTTTTCTTCCACGAACTGACAAACCTGTTGAGATGGCACGCGACTTGATTTTTTACTCCCGCGTCCAACATGTTGTCCCCTTCCATGACCCCCACGAACTGGAAGAGGAGCGTGATGGTTGAGTCCATGTTTGGAATTGAGCGGTGCCTCAGCATCCGTCACGGAATCTTCACTTACGTTGGCAGGACTAAGTTTGGAACTGTCAAATTCGTCAACAGCAAACTGTGTTTCCAAATGACCACTCTTGTCCGTACTACTTTGCATTCCTGTTCGTCCGGATTCAGTTTCAATTTTAGATTCTCCCGGGGTTTCTCCGCGACTTCTTCGTTCCTTTCGCTGTTTCTTTCCTTTGGGCAAGTGCCCGTCTCCCTTGTGATGACAATGGTCACTTGACCCATCATGCCCATTGTTTTCGACGGAACTAATTGAGCTCCTGTCTCTGTCTCCAGTGTCTTCATTCTTACGAGCACATCCAACCCCAATGGTTTTTTGACGATCCATCGCGGATAATCTCGACGTCTCGGGCTCGTTGTCGAAGTCTTCTTCTCGTGGCTATAAAAATTCGAATGTAGACCGCCGTCATGACAACCAGTGGAAGAAAGAATGATCCTAGAGAAGAATAAATGACGTAACCCTTTTGACTCGTCAGGGTACATTCGGTATCTTCTTTAAATTCTTCAGGCCAGTCGTTCCAACCAAGAAGGGGTGGAGAGCTGATGAGGAACGAGGTAATCCAGACAGCGGTCACGGTGCATGAGACACGGTGCAGGGTTCGTTTCCGAGCATAATTTATAGGATCTGTAATCGCTCTGTACCGATCAACGGCAATGACGCATAGGTGAAGAATAGAATTAGTACAACAGTAGATATCACAAGTGAGCCAAAATTCACAGAGAATTTTTCCAAGGACCCATCGGCCTAAAATAGAATGGGCGACATTAAAGGGTAGGACGAGAATGGCGACGGTCATGTCGGCCACGGCGAGTGAAACGACGTAAAAGTTCGGGGCAGTTCGAAGCGGTCGGTAGGTAAAGACAGAGAGGATTACTAAAACGTTTCCAACAAGAGTCAGGGCAATTATAAGAGAAAGTGTAACTGCCGTAATTGCCGCTTCCCATTCGGGAACCGCGAGCCAAACTCCAAGACTGCTCAAATACATTTCTTCCGTGGCATTTTCTTGAATTGAGCCGTTGCAGGAAATACAGTTGTTGAAAGTTGAATCAATAGTTGGACTTGGTTGTTCAGTCTCGTCACTAGGTTCTACTAATGTACTGATTCCCATTGTCGCACAAACTATAATTTCTGGACGGCTTTTGACTCAATTTCGTCAACCCAAGGCGATGTCTTTTTCCGTTTAAAAAAACAATCAGAAGTTTAAAGAAAAAAAATCCAACTTGTTTGAATTTTTTCCTTGTCTATTTTTTGAAGAACAATCACGTTTCACAAAGCTCTTTTCAATGTCATAGGTAAGTCTTTACTGTTTCTCCTTTCTTCTCTAGGAAAAAGAAACGGGTTTTCCAATTCGTTCCGAAAAAACTTGTTCCTTCTTTCAATATTTTCCAAAATCTACATTTTTCCCGCGCACTTTCACCGCGGAAGCGATCCGAAGAGAACAAACAGACTAAACTTTCACCACGACCAACCTAAATCCTCTTGTTTTCCCTTTTCTACTTTCATGTTGTTGATTCTAGAGACAAATTCTATTTGGTCGCTCTTCATCAGCCGGTAAGGATTTCATTATAGACAAATCCCTTCAAATTCTCCAGATCATCTCCACCCTCTGAATCTGACATAAGGAGACCGTTTGACAAAATCATGTTTCATGGGGGTTAATTTTCAGTTCAAAGAACAAAGAAAGTAACTGGTCAGTAGGGCTTGCGGAATTGACAACCGGGAGCAGTCAGTCCAAGCAAAAAGTGCTGAGGTGGTTGTTTTGCGGGAAAAAAAATTATGGTTTGGCGGTTCTTGAAGTTGGAACGTCTTTGACTCTTTAGTATTTGCAGGTTTTCCGAGGCTTGAAAAAATATGAGGTTCAGACTATAATTTGACACACAATTACTCTTCTCAGTTCACAAATGGAGCCTGTTGGGATGGACTCGGATCGATGGTGAACCTATAGAAAAACAAGGGAAACAAATTAAATTATTGATTCAAGTCATGGGGCAAAAAGGTGTGAGGTCAAAGCTAATTTTAACAATGGAAAATTCTCTTTTAAACGGATTGAGCTTTGAGGACGCACGCGGTGTTTGGAAATTTGTCAAACCTGGTGGGAGGGAGAAGGAATTTGAAGGTTCGGTTTTTTTTTTGAGAAAGTGAAAGTTTGGCAAATTTCGTGCCCATCCATTTTAAGTTTAAACAAAACAAGGATTTGAAAATACAAGAAAGTTTGAAATTTAAATTAAATTTAAATTTAAAGTCTAATACTGAACCGGGTTTGATTGACAGGGCGCATAAGGCTACTGGTTTAAGGGAGCCTTCGGGTATACGCCAACAATAAGTACAAAAAAGAATGACATTGTAAAATTGACAAGGAACACAGCGGGACCTGTTCAAATTACTGGAGTTGATGTAGCGCCAGGAATTTTCTTTGTTTCGACCAATTTTATGGAAAACTTCGAAAAATGCACTTTCTTGAACCCCCGTCAATCATTCTCTTTTGAGCTCTAAGCATATTTCTTTTTCAGTCTCCACTGTATGTTAGCAGCTGCATCGAATTTTTTACGAAGGGAAATGGTTATATTCAAAACCCCTTTTACAAAACTAACGCAAGGTAAAAGAAAAGCTTTAAGGTTTATTTCTTGTGCTACGAATGACATGAATTCGTATAGGGACCTAGGAACGAGCAGAGCGTTTTGTCATTTCGGCAATTTGAACAATTGTCACCATTTTTGAAAAAGAATGAAAACTTTTTTTTTTGAAAAATTGCACATTTTTATTTTATTTTCTCTTTGTAAAAAATGAGAAGGAGACTGTAATATAAACAACAAATTTGAAACGTAAACCAGCAAAAAAGTTGGACATGAAAAAGTATATAGAGAATTTGAAACGAAAGTCAAGAAAAATGAGACTGAGGCTTTCCTCACGTTTCAGCAAAGGGATAAGGCAGAGGAAACATTTTCAAGTTAACTTTCCCTCAAATCTGTCTGGCATCCTTTCAAGATGAATAAAGTGAAAGGGATCGGCGAGAAGACGAGAAACGGGTAGGGAATTGTTTGGAGGTCTCAAGATGATCCGTCAGTCCCATACATTTGAGCTCCAACTATTATTCCATCCATTCTTCCGTACTATCCATCTAAGGGACTACCGTTCTAGAATCCTAAGTAGGCTGGAGAGGTCTATCATATACTTTTTCTCGGAAGGAGAAAGTGAGAGCAAATCAATTTATATGGGAGAAAAGCAAGATTTATTTTATACCTGTTGCTCCAAAAGCCTGTTACCTAAGAAATCCCGAAAACTCGTGACCTTTACACTTGTACTTTCTCAAGCTTCAAGGATCATTAAGATACTTATTTCTACAAGATGGTTAACCTTGGTCCATTTTATCTTCAAAGTGACACCAAGTTGACGCGGCGGATAGGTAATATTACGAATGTCCATTTCGGTTAACATCTCCACACTGATGAGTCTCACGAGAAATTTTGTGGCTCATTGATCGAGGTGCTCGAAAATACACTCGTCGTTTCCAAGTTCACGGGTTTTTTTAAGATTAAAACTTCTATTTATTGTACGGGTTCTCATTTCATGACAAAAACGAAGTTTCTGTAATGCAATTTTGTTGAAAATTTGAAATTGCGCTTGTACAAATTACACCTCCATGAGCCATTTATTCGGAAATAGTTCGTATCTTGCTTATCTGTACCTTAACTAGTGTGGTTCTAAAAGTTGGATACTTTTTTTTTTTTTTACAAAAAAGCCTGTTTCTCCCAATTTCCAGTTGGAATGAAATTCAAGGTTATTCGCTGTTACCCGGGCTGAACTTTGCTGTTAAACAAGGTACTCTACGGATAATATAAACTTTGCGACCTTTAACTATGTAACGTGTGTTACAATGAGTGGTAACTAAGGTTGCCACGAAAAGTAGTACCGTAAATCTTCAATTAGGGGTGCTCATAGAGTTCGATTTAAAGTTTGATTTTTTGCACGCTAGTGTAATACTGGGATAGTTTTAGAATGATTAATCGTATTGTAGCCGTTATTCGTTAAAGCATCTACCACTGCTGGTAACGCTAATTGGTATACCCTAATTTTGCGAGCAGTCCTATTTGATATAGCGCTAATTCTTCCGCATTTGTAGCCATCCTCATTCTCAGGTGCTGGTTGGATAGATCTAATTTGCATAACATTCATTGTCTCAGCCCTAAACCTAGGAATTCGCGCTGTACTCCAGAACCTTTTTCTTGTGAAATCATTGAAATATGCAATTGAAATTTTGTGTGTAGAAATAGACGGGCAGAAATTGTTCAAGTTTTTGAAGATTGAGTCGGTAAGGGCTAATTTCCACCCTCGAGACTTTCACTTCCATTCTGTTCAAAATGAGAGAAAATAGTAAAGAAAGTAGCCGAAGTTCCCGAAGGAAGAGCAAGGAGAGAAATGGAATTTTATGGTCGGGGAGACTGATAGCATTGAGGCTACTACACGAAAGAACCGCCGGAGTCCAAACTGAGTTAGTGACTCGGGAGTTAAGCATTCCAAGGGAAAGCATGGGGAAAAGTGAGGGAAACCACATAATGCTTGTAATGTATCCTCAAAACTAACTTCACGTCATTTAATCCTCAGAGAATACGGATCTTCCCTTGTAAAAGATTATGTTCTGCCTTTCCTTACAGAATCCCAGTCACTTTTCTCACAAATTGAGCTGAAAACGTACGGCGTGAGCTAGGGATGAGCCACATTGAGGTTTTTTTGGTGGGCAGTTGGTACTTTCCAGGAAGTCACTATTAGTTTGTCGCTAGGATAATCCTCTTACATTCTCAGGTTTTCTAGACAAAACCAGGCTGATGACCAATACCTGATGAACGTGATTAAGTTAGGTTATGGAATTGTCTGCGTTAAATTTTCAGCAGGTACAGTTTGAATGCTTTGCAGCTTCACGCGTAATGTGCTGTAACGACAGGATTTTTTTTTTGCCGTGGACAAGGGAATTTGGTAAACTGAAATACCATTTATTTTAATTCCTTTCCTTCAAATGCTCTGTCACGACCAATGTGGTTTGAAGCTTTATTACCATGTAGAGCCATAACTTGTAATCACCTGCTCTGTTCTAATGAAAATTTATAAATCATGAATTTTTTTCAACAACCAGTTGAGCCGGCTCGTGGTAGGGAGCTAGCTAAAAAGTTATAGCGCAACATGATAAATAAGCTCGAACAACTTTGAGCATGCTAAAACATTATTTTGGTAAAAGTTGAAAATGAATTTAAATTACACGTTTTTCAATTTGGAGGAGGGAAGTTGATTGTAATCTCAGGTGACAAGCAGGAAATAGAACGGAGTATGAAATTAAAGACAGAGGGCTTGAGGGCATTAATAATTAAGTAAATTACAGAAGAGCATTCAAAGCGAATGATATTTATAAGCTTTTGGATGAAATTAGCAGACCGAAAGGAAATACTTGGTTTATTTTTGAAAGTTTGTTGAATTGAAAATGCAAAACCTACATTTCCCAGGAGAACTAACTTGACAAAAACAGCACGCACCTTTGTTGTTTCTGTTCTCATAACGTGGTTTTCAGTGGGAAACACCAAATGGGCTAACAGGAAATCGTGATGCGGAAGTTCTGTTTCAAGGGTCAATTTTAGCCTGTGACATTAAGTAAATACAAGGGCGGAAATGAAAGTTCACTAAATCTCCTAAAAAATCTAATGTTCAAAAAAATTGAAACGGGAGCTTTTATATCGCCTTCATCGTTATGGCTGGTGTATTACATTGGCGCAAATTTTGATGAATGAGAGTAATTTGTAAAGTTTGAAAAGAAAAGGTGACTTTTTCCCAGAATAGGTTCCTTCCAAAAGCCACGTCCTATACTTTTTTTATCAAAAAGAAAAAAGAAAATTGTTTCCGTCGTTCTTGAAGTACAGCCTCCCTTGGTCAAAAGAGAAAGTTTCTAAGAGGAAATTTTGCAATATAATAAAAAGTATTAATAGGTTCGGTCCGGTAACAAAAAATTTACCTGCCTTCATGAGTTGATGGTAGCAGAAAAAATACTACCATTTTTAACAACCTATACATAAGGTAGCTATGTTACATCAGAATATCGAAGAAAACTGCAAACACAAGATAGAGCCCGTGGCAGAACAGTGGCATTTTCAAGAACTTATAATGTTCTAGAATAATGCCTCTGGCGTTTTAACAAGCCTGTGCTTTTACAGTAATATGAACCATTCCACAACCTGACACGTTTTTCCTTTTTTAAAGATAATGGATGGAACGTTCGCGCTCAACAGCAACTTTTTCTTACAGCGAATATTGGTTTTTCTTGTCAAAATTTTTCATAATATTTTCTCATTTTCTCAAAACTACTAAGGGTGTTTCATCTTATTTTTAACAATGTAATTTGTGGCCAATATCTGAATATTGACGGTTGGCCCCAGCCCGGATTGTATTTCTTTGCGCAGCAGTACCCTAGTAGAAGCATATGAACCTAGAATTAGTGGACTGTGTAGAGCTAAGAATGCTAGTAAAGCTAATACATTTAACATTTAAATTTCGAATTGAACAACTTCAAGGTCGAACCAAAGTAGGAGGTCAAAATGTACCACGCGCCAAGTTATTCTTTACATTTGAATATGAAAGCAAAGCTCTTAACTTCTTCAGTTGTCACCTGTCCCCCTAAGATTTTGGGAAAAACTTTGAAGTTCTTCAAAGTTGAAAAGCTTTGTCACACCTTGAGCTTAATTAAGGATTCACGAAACTACTCGAAAAGGACTGCAGTTGCATTGGAAAGTCTTCAAGGACAAGAAGAAAGTGGTCTCTTTTCAAATTTCCTGTTATTTTGCAGTCGAAATCCGCATTTTGATTCCTTTTCCTTATTTGTTCTGAACAACCTCCGTGAATAGACAAAAAAGTGAATCCTCCTCTTCGTAATGTTTCACTTTTCCTACTACTCAAGTCACGTTCAAAATTTCAACAAACGTACTGTTATTATAGAAACAAACATAATGCAAACATATAGAGTTGAGGATGAGCGTTAATTTTCAAATAATGTATTATAACGCTGTTAAATAAAACTAAAAACTCCAGCCGAAAGACTTATTTTTCGTTAAGACTACTTCCAGTGACTCCGAAGTCTTTACAGCAGTTTTTTCCGAGTCAATGGCCGCACCTCCGTTTCTCTCGCCCATACTTTTCTAACATTTGAGATTGCATAAATTTTCTCCAGGCGAAATATGACTTTGAAAAAAGTGTAGGTATTATAAGTTTCCTTAAGGACTTCCGTAAGAAGGAAAAAAATTACCTCACCTTTTTTTGTTCACTTTTATTAACGATCACATAAATATAGGGTGAAAACGTGGTGTAAGTAAGTAACGAGAGTGAATTTTTACGTGCGGATGGACAATAAATCTAAAATTGCAGCTTTTAAATTGGGTGCGCAGCATGGTAGCTAGGCAAAAATCAGGTAATGTTTAAAGTGCATAATGACAAAACAGTAATGACAAACCGAAATAAAGACAGAAAGGTAAATACGAAAAAGGTCACGTCTAATATTTCAGGAAACCGCGGTGTAGGTTCTGAAAAAATCGAATTCGACAGAACGCCAGACAGTCTTTTCTTCAACCTAAAGTAGCTCTGTCTAACTACATTGCAAAAACATATTTCATACCAGTGACATTTTTATGCTTCAGTAAAAGAGTGTTTGTACGTATAAAGGGGAAAAATTGTCTTAGATTTTTGGTTTTCATGCTTTCACTTTCCTCCACTCATTTTTCCTGTCCATTACTTTTACTCTGTAACTTTTAAAAGTCTCCTGTCCTAGAAGCACTAAATCTAAAATGAATAAATAAAACACCGGTCGCTTATTTTACCAAGACAGTAGTGATACTCGAAAAGGTTTGTATGAATAAAAGCAATGTGCACGCGTTGTCGACCGCTTTTTTTAAAGTCAAAACTTATTGACTGTCGCAACTTGCCTCAGCCCTGGTTCAACCGGATGTCCCTGAAAGCCTTTCACAAACAGTTGTGAAAGAAACGCTTTCCACTTACGGTTTTCACATACTAATGAGGATACAAATTGTAGAAAAAAGTCTAGAAATAGAAAAAAAAGGAAATTGTCGCGTTTCCTCTACAATTTTTAGCTTACGTCTTCATCACCAGGCGTTATGGAGCCAAAGACATTTTTAAGGGCCCCGAGAAAGTTGAAGGCTGATGCACCTTGTGCTTGCAGCATTTGCTGTAAGATGCATCACAAACTTCCCGAGCTGTAAGTTTGATCGAATAGGAAAGACTGGCCTTTTATTCGAATATGTTTTGATAGATTAGAAGCATGGGTTCAGGACTTTCGAATCTCTACATATACAACTCCGTCAAGGCGAAGAAAAATGTACCTGATTAGCATTGGAAAGCACGAATAGATTTTCAAATTTCAGTTCTTGGAAATAATAGATACGAGGAGAAAAGTGTATCTTACTTTCGTATCCAAGATAAGGACAACCTATGCATTTTGAATATGGCCACTGCAACGTTTTTTCTCGCTGCGGTTACTAGGAACTCAATAGAAATTGGAGCTATTCTAGGTAAATTTGAAATTCATTCCATTTTTAGGAAATAAAAACGCTCAAAGAGGGTGTTAAGAAATACGCTGCTTGAAAGTGAATGAGATACAAATCCCGGGAATTATTAAAAAAAGACGCTACCGCATCTTTTGTCACTTCTGGGTTTTATGAGTTGCTAACAAACGCCTTCAATGCTGGCGAATATTTTTTAAACTCGCTTCTTGTGCTTTTCCGGTTCCTTTTGCCTGAGAAAGGGGAGTTAAAAGTAAAGAATAAAAACTTTCACTTTGACTTTATCGAAGTATACCATTATGAAGTTGCGCCGCAGACGTTGCTTTTGAAGGTAGGTTTGCCAGTCCGTCTGTTCATCTGTAACGTTTAATGGCGGTTGTCACTACTCA
>JABASK010000415.1:0-15196 GCA_019776465.1 Rambutanura hunanensis | reverse complement strand
GGGCGCACTTTTAGAGAATTGAGCAAATGGACGCTCACTGTCCGTAGTCCTTTCGGCTTGCAATCCCCTTAACCGACAGAGAGTCAACGGTACGAGATGCATATTGTGCTCACTGGAATAGCAACAAAAGAGAGCACGTATTTATAGGGTATTTATCTCCTAATTTGGAAATAATGCAGAGACTTGAGTCCGGAATACCCAATCGCTAAATCAATAAACAGGAAACCTGTGACCTAAGGCTAAGCGATTCGTTATCCATTTTGTAGACCGTGATTTTATAACGATTTAGGAATGAGAGTACCAGCTACAACTTGAAAATAAATCATATTTTCAAAGTTACCGAAATTTTGCCGCAACGTCTGGAACCTCCATGGAAGCCCCGAGCAAGCCGACAGCATAAGTTCGAAGAGGATCAGGGGAAGTTTCTGCCCACCTGAATAGTCTCGTTACCAGATCTTCGGTTTCCTGTAATAAAATAAAACCACACTCCAACACCAGTTCAAATATAAAAGAATGAACAAATACTAACCTGGTAGATTGCTGATGTTTCGAGGCCGGGTAAGATACCAATGAACAGACGACATGCTGCAGTATTAACAGCCAAGTCGTTTACCCCCCATTTCTCTTTTAAATAATGAGTAACCAATTTGTCCATAAAGTTTTCTTTTTTGTATAACATCTTTAGAGATTGGCCGTAGTTACACTGTGGATGCGTTCTAAATGGATGACGATCATCAAATGGATCCGGATCCAACTTTGTGTACTGGTCAATTTCATTTTCAATGNGTAACCAATTTGTCCATAAAGTTTTCTTTTTTGTATAACATCTTTAGAGATTGGCCGTAGTTACACTGTGGATGCGTTCTAAATGGATGACGATCATCAAATGGATCCGGATCCAACTTTGTGTACTGGTCAATTTCATTTTCAATGATTTCCGCTAGCCTGAATTACAATGCACGTTTGAATTATTTTGGGCGTAATAACAATTAAATAGCTTGCTCTAGTATTTATCCATACAATTTAATGTAATTACCGGGTAAGATATGGAACGGGATCAAAATCAGCTGTATCACATTTTTCTTCCCAGATCTTGAGTATTTCTGATACGTCTGTTATCCCTTGAAGGACAGGATCGAGTACTTCTAATTTCAAAGTCTCTGTCATGTTTACGAACCAAAGATGAACTGCTAATCAACCAAAAGTAAGTTACAGATGAAGATAAGTAATCGTTAAAAGTTTCTTCCTGGGCCTCTGCTGGTTGGTAGTCTCCGCGTGAGATGTTGGTCGAGAAAGAAAGAACTTCGAAAATTTAGTGGTGTTTTCCACAGCTCCATAGCAGTTATTCCGCAAACAGCTAATCACCTCAATGCCATCCGCCAGCACCCCAATTAAATGATGCAAAAGTATCCCGCCAGCAACCTTATACGGAGCACCGAGCACGGGTTTCATTTGTATTAAAATCACTTCAATATCAATCCTAAATCAATATATAAATAGTAAATACAATTCACACTCATATCGACTCAACAAAGTCAATGACCTCTGAAAACCTCATTTCAATTGTTTGAAATTCTATCAGTTGGCACCAGTCTTATTAGAGATGGGCAACTTACAATCAAAAGTAGCTTTAACACTGAATTCTAATAGTTATGAGCAGCTAAACGTATAATTATAATTTTGATTCGTTTATCGATTTATTTCTTTTTTACCTCCAGTAGTATCTTGTTTCACACATTTCGATTTTTGTTATATTTTTAAATCAAAGAAAGTGCCCAACTTTACCATGCACGAAACCATCCTTTCAATTTTCTAAGTTATCAGTAGAGAGATTTTCTGAGCTCGTCGACGAAGAGAATCGACGACTAGACGAGTTTCGCGCTCCTCGAGAGACCACGTGATAGGACTTTCTCCTCTCGTCAATTCGAATTGACGAGAGAATCGACGAGAAAAAGGGGGTTTTCGTCGTCGATCATTTCGTCAATTCTCTTTAACGACGAAGTCAAACTTTTTTCTAATTATATCGCTGAAACACTTAATAAATATACTTTTTATCGTTCACATCATCTTCTACGTTTCGTTGGGACCACTTTTAACTTAAGGTAAATACCTAATCGAACCTAAAAATTATACCGGGTTCATGAAACTGAACCCAACTACTACTTACTCTTGTCAGCTGCCTGTGTTTTCTTAGTATAATGGGACGTAGGAGTAGCGACCAGGACTTGGCACTGCTACGGGAGACCGAAGCCTTAAACCCATTTTCAGTAAAACTAAAACAACGGAAGCCGATTTGGGAAGAAATAGCCAAACGACTTAAGATTTGCGAGCTAAAAGTAGACATGAACGGCCGCTGTTGCAAGGACCGTGTCACCAAGTTACTTAAGGAGTTTCGAAGCGATGAAACGTTGAGTTCCAAGGCGTAAGTTAAATGTGGGTTCTTCAGTCAGAACCCTTTCTTAATTCATGGTCTATGTATAGAACTCTTCCTTAATTAATGGCTTATATATGGTAGATCTGGCATTGAAGAGGAGGGACTGACCGAACTCAAGGATATTTTAGGAAAGATATCGCAGTTGGAGTCGTGCGTGTCACCAAAACTGGATAAACTATATGCAAAACAAAATCGAGACACAGCTAGGAAAATGCAACTAGAGGCATTGCAATTGATGAGTGATGATGCTGGTGACGAAGAAGATCTGGATGCTGAAAGTAAAGTTTCGCATGAACCGAAGGATTCGGATTCCATTGCTGACGTTGGGGCTACAGAACCACCTAAAAAGAAAATCCGCAAAGGCGACATTGTAGCATACTTAACTGAAAAGAATAAGGTTAGTATTAAGGGTTCATCTCCTGAACCCAACTCATGATCATTCTAAAATTGTAAAAATTGTTTTCTATATAGAATGAGCTTGTCTTCAAAGGCGACGAATTACAAGTGCGAAAACTTGAAGCTGAAAATCGTGCCTTGGAACTACAAATACGGAAGGAACAGCAGGATGCTGACAACAAATTAAAAGAAGCAGAACAGAAGGAAAGAAGTCAGATGATGGCATCTATTTTTGAAATGTTAAAAAAGTAAAATAAACGGTTAATATTATAGTCATCTAAATTTGGTTTGTATTTATTTCCAATTTTTTTTAAAGTTAGGCTAAATACTCCTGAATAGTAGGTGGATCTAAGGCAAAATACTGAGATGTCTGATTACCAGATAAGCAAGACTGGCAGTTCGCTAGTAAAACAGCGACTAGGTATGAATCACCTACTAGTTGTAGACCAATTTTTTGATTTTTCTTGTAATCGAGAAACGCAAATTGTGTTAAAACTCGTCCGAACTCCCACTCCACGCATTCTCGTACCATACTCATTCTCTTGTTAAATTTATGTTTTCGAGGGTTCAGATCATGCTTTCTGAACCCAACTAACAGATGTGGTAACAATGGGTAAGCTGGATCTCCATACAAGTGGAACGGTCTTCCATTTTGGTCGTATAGTCGTTGCTCAAACTGTTGCATAACATTACTTTCATGTAGTAAATGAGCATCATGTCTTCGTCCGGGCACAGGACCATACATGTGAGCGATCATTCCATCCGGCGTGACAATCGACTGGAATTTTAACGCGTGGGTTCTTCGATGTCCATTATAAAACTAGAACCCAATGAACTGTCAGGCAAATTTTAAAACCACTGATAAAATAGTCAATGTAGTCACCTCTTTCTGATTGATGGATGGTCGACAAATTGGTCGAATAGTTCCATCAATAAACCCGATACAATTTGAGTACGGAGCACCTTTGTTATGTATGGCATCAGCATACGATTTAAGTCTATCAATAGTAAACAGCCTAGGATCCAATCGCTTAAGTCGATGCCCGTGCTTCTCAATTATAAAATTAACTATGTATCTGAAAATTGTGCATAGCGCAGATCTTGATCTTCCAAACATGGTCATTAAATCGACGTACCTAAAGTAAAGCAGAAACTATTAGTTTTACGATTTAGTTTAATGGGTTCATCGTGATGAACCCGTAAACGTAACTAACCGGTTGGGGTAGGCAAGCCGCCTCAGAAGGATACATAGTGCTTCCATTCCGGAAACTGTGGCGTGATTGATGCTACAAACTTTTGGTATTTCTAACAATTCTCTTAGTACCTTCAGATGACCTTTCCTAAATCGAAAGTTTAAGTAACAAAATTCCTCGTCCAAGTCATTCAAACAAAACACAGTGTCACAAACTTTGACCGGGTCCTTTTTGAAACTGGTTTCCAGTAAAACGATGTCCTCGATTTCTTCGTCTTGAAGATGTGGAAGAAATTGAAGTACTGCAGCGTTCATTTTATTTATAGCAATATGGGTTCTTATTTTGGTTAATTTGACTTTTGAGAACCCGATTTGAATATTTCAAATTCGCGCGCTCTGAGTTCGTCGACGACTTCAGAAAATCTCTTTTTTCACATCTACGAACAAGGACCGACGAAGAGAGAAAACTCTCAGTTTTGTCGTCGATTCTCTTCGTCGACGAGGTCAGAAAATCTCTCTAGTATTAGACCGCCCATTCGGGTGAGTAACCAATTCCAAACAAAATATATTTTTTTTTAATAATTACGGTTATCATTTCGTGGTCAATGCCGCTATTGACAACAAGGACGACATGTCAGATCAAAACGTTGTCGTCGATGTTGAAAACACAGTCATGAGCATGACGGTTGAGTTGGATAATACAAAATTATCACCGAAAGTAACACAGAAGATCAAGAAGGCTTCACTAGCTTCATTGAAATCGCAAAAAACGCATTTCATTGGTATTCACTTAGGTAAATCCGTAAATCAGAAACATTGACATCTGGAACTGGGGACACGTAGGGATAGCAATGTTTTACTTTTGATATTACATTTTTGTTTAACAGATTACGTTTCTATCTTGCTAAATTGGATTTACTTTTGTTATTTGAATTGACAGGAGCAGGAACACATTCGCCAAAAATGAGCGACACTTACAAAGCTCTTTGTAAACAAGCATGCAACGAGGTGACGTTTTTGAATGCCGTTTATTTTATACTAAATAATATCAGAACCGACGTGCCTAATTTGCGTATTTGAAATGATTTCAGGGCGTGCGAATATCTGAAGAAAGGCGGAACTGCAATTGAAGCAGGTTGAAAAATACTTTTGGATATTTTTATTTGCACGTGGAATCATTCTGGTTTACATTGTTTTTGCCATTTCTTGGTATTACAGTCACTGCAGCTACCGTTATTCTAGAAAATTCCCCTCATGTCAATGCAGGCAGGGGCTCTAATCTTACCATGGCTGGGACAGTAGAATGTGACGCGGGCTTTATGAGTGGAGACGGCCATTTTGGCGGAGTAGGCGCCGTGGGTAAGTGATCTACTTGTTCTTTTAAGCTTTTCCAATCTTTTGTCAAAAATTTCGTTCTCTTTACAATAATATTATTTCCTTCAGGTGGCGTTCCGAATCCAATTTTGCTTGCGAAAAGAATTGCAGAACTTCAAGATCCCGATTACGAGTTATCATGTGGCCGTGTTCCGCCTGTGTAAATAACTGAGAAACATTTCCAAAACGTTTTGTGTTAGTAAACGTATTGATCTGTTTTTGTTGTTTAGTTTCCTCGTGGGTGATGGTGCAAAGAAATGGGCCGTTGATCAAGATATTCCAACTTGTGAAGCCTCAATGCTTATTTCCAGTAATACTTTACTTTATTCTTTGCTAAAAACGTATGTTTGCATTTCCATTTTTAATCATAAGTAAAGGAATTCCCTCTTTTCCTTAGAAAAAGCTTTAAAACGACACACCAAGTATACTGAGCGAATTAACAAGCTTCCTAAAGATAAGACTGAAACAGTAGTTAATGGTGGCGTTAGTGATACCGTTGGAGTAATTGCACTGGACCACAGTAACAAAGTGGCAGCCAGTGTGTCCAGTGGTGGGAATTGGCTCAAAGTCCCAGGCAGAGTGGGTCATGTAAGTGAGAAACGAGAATGGATTGTTTTAATTAGTTTTAATTAACCTTTTTTTTAAATTTAGGTTAAAACTAAGCTTTAATTAATTTTTCGTTTTATTTTCTTTTAGTGTCCCCAATTTGGAGTTGGCTGTTGGGCTCTTAATCGTGGGCCGTTGTCTGATTCGTCCATTGCTATTAGCACTACGGGCGTTGGTGAAATGTTGAGTAAAATTCAATGGGCTTCACAGTGCGGAAGTGCACTTCAGGATACAAATTTCATGACTCCCGTGGAAGCCATTTCGAAGACGATTAAAGACAAGTTTTTGGGTAATTAGCTAATAGCAATTAGCGAAACTCAAGCTCTCTCATTTTACTCTATGGCATTCTCTATTCGTTTTTCCATGTCAAATCTAAATCCAAGTGGCAATAATTTTCGAACTGACTTACTAATTGTAATCAAGAGCTTGTGTTCTCATTGCTAGCAGTATGCCACCTCTTGTAATTAAGTATTTTTTGTCACCTGTAGAGTCTCCATTTGTCCAAACCCGTAAAGAACCTAAGGTCGTTGGAATGATCGGTCTCGTGTGGGATTGGGCATCGCGGTGAATTCGTTTGGGGACATTCATCTCCGTCACTCATTGTGGCAGTGGGCGGATCTAACTATAAGAAGATTAAGGTTAGGTCAACTTCACAACTTATTTATAAAAGTGTATCATAATTCCTATAACTTATAAGATTAGCGTGTTTTTATTTTTAGACTGTTTTCTCTACGTCGAAGGCAAAGCTAGGCGTGGATTCTGTCAAAGTAGAAGCAATTTCTATTTGACGAACTTCTCGTTTACTCAAACTCAAATGCTCAAAAGACTTACAAAACTACTGCAAAAAATATTTTTGCGTGGACGCTTTACGCTTATGAGCTCGCGAATACTTAAATTAAGGTTATAATTAGTACTGTCTCTCAAATGTAACAGAGGCAAAGAAATCATATTCTCATTTCTCGATTTCAGCTCCAGGTTTACTTCCATTTAGAAAGGTTTGCAAATTACAAAAAAAAATTCAAATTCCTAAAGTTATTGAACGATTTTCTTTGTACATTTTCAAGTTTAGCATTTAGATATCCAAAATGCTCTTGTCGTTTAGGTTTTGGAGCTTAATGTGATTTATACACAATAATTACCACGATTTTGCAAATGAGGAATGGATACACTTTGTCGTGGAAACTTTTCGCAATTTCATTACAAAAATTTCGTATGTATAAATATAAAAATGATTTTCGTAGTTGGTGCATTTGCATTACTGGGTGCAATACAATAAATTAAAACGAATTAAGAACTTCTGCCCATTAGCGAAAGCAGATCGCATGAATGAAATTGGTCCTGGAAGGTAAAAACAGTAAAGCACGTTGTAAAATCCTAACGAATTTTTAGCAGTCTGTGGCCTACTTCGCTTTTCCTTGTTTCGTATTTACAAAGGCGTGAATTATTGTTTTTAACCGAGTTGTTATTTGAAGAGTAAGATGGACAAGAAATAAGTTTTTTTTTGTTTTAGGTTTGCTTTGTGGATTAGAATTTTGAGTGACAAGTTTTATTCCCATTATTTAATTTTATGAAAAAGTGATTTATTATACTTGATAAGCAATTTTAGCAGCCTAAAAAATTGACCAAAAAATAATTCTTGGTATTTTTTGGTATTTCGCAATTTAGGATGAGTAACTCATCCTAAATTGCGAAAGGTTAGGTTCGGTTAGGGTTAGGTTACATGAACTGTTCATGTTTTGATAACGGAACAAACAGCCCCAAATGTCATGAACTGGCGAAGGCAAGTTTTTTGTACAGTTATCGCAGACTGTTGCATGGCATTTGAGAGGTTTACTGTACAAAATTGGTTATTTTGTGTTACACATTTTGAATTCGGTAATCCCTCCCCACACAGGTGTGAACCCTTTGATAAGATTAAGATAATCTTGTTCTTAAAAGCCTTGTTGTCCCAACGAGGATGATAAGAAACTCGAAAATCTAGTGACAGGAAATAAATAGGATCCAAAGATTTGTTAATCTGTCGAGAAGAAGGTAAATTCAACGTATCCTTTGATATTCACCAAGTTTAAAATTTTGTTTCGATACTTAAAATTGTGGTTCTTGTGGTTTTACAGATTGCTGCAGTAGGTTAAGGTCAGTTTAGTTAAACAATTGTAACGGCCTTTATCAAAAACATGATAAAGATGGGCTCATTCCGAAGTTACGTCGGATTAGAAGAATACGAAATGGAGGTGATTTGACCTCAGAATTCAATTTGGGAATTAATTTCTTTCTGAATCTAAACTGTCACATACGAATGTTATTTCTAATCAGTAAGAGTAATTGGTGATAATTTTTTACTTTACTAGATACCGAAGCCCGTAAACGGTAGATTTCTCCAACCAAGTTTTCTTGATGGAGAAATTGTTGTCGCTGAGGCTGATAACGTTCTCAAGTATTCCTCAATTTCAAAGAAAAATGGCCTGTCCGGTTCATTATTTGTCACAAATGCTCGACTAGTCTTTGTTTCTTCGGATCATGCCTCTACTGATGATTCCATCCCACTTCTATCCATCAATACCTTCTGTTTTTACGAAGAGCCATAAAGGAAATGGTGGACGGAAAATTAAAAGAAAGGTGAAGCTAGGACTTCAAGCTACAGAATCTTCGCCACCCAATACATCCTTGTTCTGTCCGTCATCAACACGTGTACAAGAACTTCTTGTCAACTGTTCTACTTTTCGATGCATGCGAGTGTCTTTCAAATTTTCACTTGTTGACCATGGTCAAAAAATTTGTAATGCTTTGATGCATTGGTCTTTTCCCACTCAACCTGAAAAATTGTTTTATATGGACTACTGTCGAGCATCTGCAAGACATTACCAAAACACGAACCCTTTACCGTTGTACAACATTCCGGGAGATTGGCTACGAGAGATAAAAATATCAAGGACGACAGGGTTTCGAATATCTCTAGCCAATATTAACTTCGACATGTGTGAATCGTAAGGATATCATTTAGTATCGATTAATTAGTGTCGATTTCTTCTAATTCAACCCTTCATTTTGTGAGTATCACCTTTATTTTACTTTAGGTTGCAAGAAGCAGTTGTAGTTCCGTCGGATATCAATGACGTGCGATTGATTAGCCTTGCAGGAAAACTCAAAGGTTCACGTCCTCCATTTTGGATTTGGGGTGACATGAACGGATCTGCAATAATTCGCATGAGCCAACTTCACAATGAAGCTGATAGGTAAACATATCAAACGATTGCGTACAAAAAAAAAGATATTTTGAAAAAAAGTGGAATTAAATTTTAGTGGTGCTGAAAATCAGTTTTTTGAAACAATACGGAAGTCCCATCCCCAAAAACGCCCACCACAAATACATAATCTGGATATTGTTCTTCCCATCAAAGACATTCGACAATCATTGGCTCGTCTCTTTACGCTTACTTGTCCAGAATCTTTATCACATGTGGAGGATGCCGACTCTTCGTTTTTGACCAGCCTGGAGGCTACTCGGTGGCTCTCTTGGGTATCAAGGGTTCTCCAAATTTCTCTCGATATCGCAGAGTCTATAGTCAATTTCAACGAGGTGGTTATTCTGCAAGGTACAGAATTTTTTTTCACCCAAATTGGATAGGTCGGGTTTGGATTGGATTGACACTTTTGACTTTGAAGTAACTTTCGTAATAAGTAACCTTTATTGTTTTGTAGAAAATGAGTCCAGAGATACGTCCTGCCTTATTGGCTCCATTAGCCAAATTATCCTAGATGCACGTTTTCGAACGATCAATGGGATATTCACACTAATTCAAAAAGACTGGATTTCCACTGGACATCCGTTTCATTCCAATTTCGTCCATTCAAACTCTCTTTTTCTTCTTTTTCTTGATTCCGTTCATCAGTTACTTTATCAAAATCCATTTGAATTTGAATTCAACGAAACACTCCTCAGCGACATTTGGGATTCGTGTTTTGATCCTACGACGGGTTCGTTTTTGTTTGATACGCCGTGTCAACGAAAAAAATTGGTAAACTCACGTCTTGAACCATTTCGGATTTCGTCAGAAAAAAATGTATTTGATTAAAAAAAATTTTTTTTCGTGTAGGACGTACGCAAAGACTTGAACGTTTGGAACCGAATCTTCTCAAAAGAAGATAATATTATTGATATTGAAGACGTTGAACCAGAAATTTATCGAAGACAACCTTCACTTTATCCAACTCCTTCAATTCCTAGAAGCTTATTCAATAGTTTCTACAAACTAAAAGATATTCTAGACCCACCGTTACCTTCCGCTTTTAAAAATAATCATCCACCTTTACTTGCCTGCTCCACGTCCATGCCAAATATGCAACTTTGGCAGTCACTCTATTTAGATCGAATTCCAATGCCTTTTAGTCTGAGTAGCCCTCCTTCGACTTCTAAGTTGGCTGTAAATAGTCCAGCGAAATCGGGTGGTAAAAACATTAGACTTCCCAGTACAAAGAGTCCGAATTTTAGTAGTCACTCTCCAGGAAGTGTAAGTAGCAGTTCTCCTAGTCCTAGTCGTAAAGGCACAGTTTTCCTCTACTCTTCAAACAAGAAACCAGAAACTGAATCCAGAATATTGAAACATGGAGGAGGTCACGATTACCTTTCGGAATTAAATCTGGTGGAGTCCCTACTTGAAGCAGTGTCAAAGTCAACCAAGGTCTCGCCCAATGGGACTCGACGGAGTAGGGTTACAGTCAAAGAAGTTGGGAATCATCGTGGTGACCCGAGCAATACGCCTACTAGACCACTGGTTAGTCCTAGGAGAAATCCATTTTTAGAATTATCTTGACTACTAACAATTAAGATCTCGATTAATTTCCGTCTTCATTGTATAGCACCTTCGTGGTGAGGAACTACCTGAATTCGAATCGCTTTGTTAAAGATTAACAATCGTTGAAATTAAGTACAAGTTTTTAGACAAGGCAAGAGAAGCATTTTTATATGAGTAATCGCTGAGATGCAAAGAAATATTTTCTAAAGAGGTGGATTTCAATATTTTTAAATAGATTGACACTTTGTGCAAAGTTCAATTTAAAAAAAGAAAATATCAGTTTATTTAAAAATCTGTTGCTAACATTTCTTTTAGAAAATCTTTCTCTGCGTCTTGAGTAAATTTTAACATTAATTCTGGAAGCATTTACCTTTTAAGTTTTTCGAGGCCTTGTTTTAGGTTTAATTGAAATTACGATTTGGAGATTTTGTGATTTTTAAATTTAAATTGGTTAGAAAAATACATGGAATTTTGTCACGACTTGTCGTGGTAGTCAATTAAAAAAAAATTTGTAAACCGTTTATACACCTGATCACGGTAAGCTGGTCACGGTAAGCAAACTTTGGTAACGCATCGTACGGTTCGGAAATAAATCAATGACCTACTCTATAAACGCAACATTTACGTGCAAAGCTATAGGTTACCTAACTTATGGTTTTAAGTTAGGTCACCTCCGGAAGAAATCCTTTGATTGCTGACATTGACATTTGCCAATACGAAGGAATGCATACGGAACAATTTTAAACATACAAAATGTAAAACCTTATCGCCATTTTGTCCACTGTTTACACTGCGTCACAGTGAAGAATCTTGTTCTCGTACTGCACAATGTGGTTGCACTTGCAGTACGTGCACCACTTTAAAAGTTAGTAATTGTACCGTGGCGTGACATTAACGAGTAGAGACTAAACTCAATCTTGACACTTTGGATTTTAATAAACAATTGCTAAATTACCAAAGCTTGTTTTTCTAGTACAATGAATAATTGTAACGCAAAAGTATTTATGTCTTCAAATAGTTAAATTATTGTACTGTGAGGTGTAAATATCTCACATAAAACTAGTTGCAAATAGTTTTTTAGAGTCACGCAACAATACTTTGCATAGGTCGTTTTTGCACGTACTGTTTAATTAATCATTTGTACGTTTTCCGTACAAACTATGCTAATCAGTACTGCCGAAGTAATTAGGGTGCCTATATTGATACAATGGAGGGATAGTGCCGGAGATACTTTTACAGTGGGTACAGATTACACTAGAACAAAACCAACTTTTAGTCAAAGCTATCCTCAAACCACAACTCAATTTTAACAAACAGTTTAGGCATTTAAAATTACTCTAAAAATGAGTCAAACAAATGCCAGGATAGTAAAGTCCGTCACAAATGTCACACTTTTAGGGTTACTCAGGGTAGGCATCCAATACATGAGATTATGTTAAGTGAATTTATAGATCACACATTTGAAATTGAGTAAAGTTAAATTCTCGCCATACGCCATTGAAAATAGTAAAAATTTGGAAGGGCACTTTTTAGTTCCATTTCAATTAGTACTGTTGTGTGAAAAAGACTTGTTACTGGTAAAATAATTGGTTGGGAGAAAAAAGACTGTTTGTTAGACAAACCTGGTGACACTTGACGAATTAATTAAAACCTGAATATCGGAAGTATTATCTCGATACTAGTACTTATGTTAAATTAGACCTCCGTCAGTAACTTGTAATAATTGGCAGTTGTTTTTACGTAATCAAGTTATCCGTCGCATTTATATGAGGTGAAGGGGTACCAATAAAACTACTAGGTGGGCAATCGTAATGATCGTGATGAGACGACGAGTGATCATGACCTCCAATGAAAACTTCTACGAGTACCATTGTCAACCAACCCATGATCACAAATATGAGTTGAAATAGACCTTTTCCTGAGAATCGGGCTCGTTCTCGCAAAATAACCTGAAAAGTTTTCAACCAATGATTTGCTTTCAGTAAATAAAATCTTAATAATAAAAATAAAACATTCACTATAATATTTGAGAACTAAACTTACTTCGAAGAAGGCAACATAGAGCAAAGTTCCACTAGCTAGAGTTTGAAGGACGGCTACCAATGTATTATTGGTATCTACTGTTGAACCAGATCCAGAACGACTAAATAATTCTGTAATAATAGTTCCAGCCGCAATTCCCAATGGTGTCATTAAAGCGAAGAAGAGGACGTAGCGCACTTTGAATGAAGTACTGAAAACAACATTTAAACTATTTAAACTAATTAATTATTTATAAGCAAAAGCCAAGTGTTGTGCTGACTGTTGTGTTATTGTGTGTGTTGTTGAACTGTTGACTAAAGGCAAGAATACACAATTAACTATTAGTGTGATTACTTAATTTAATAAGTGTGACTTAAATGTTGCCATACCTTGAAGACGTTTGAACTAAGGAACATAGATTGGCGGAAGCATTTCGTACTTCCATTCCTAAGCAAAATGCTATAACGAACTTATGTGCTGCAACGGCACCACACAGATACCAAACGTCTGCGGCATCATTTCCAAGTCCCACCGACAGCCCTTCCAGCCCAGCATGTACCGACAAAGCTACCAAGCCAACAAGTGAACGAAGTCTTGCTACGACAGTTTTACGGTCTTCTTTCTGTAAAAACAAAGTTTAAATTTTTGAATCAAATATCATTAAAAAAAGAAATTATTTTAACAAGTGAAGCCGACCGTGACCGTTCCAGCCTCCCTTTATACAATTCTTGATGTTGAAGGTCGTGGGACATAAAAATGGCATAAATTTAATTTACACAAAAGCAAGTGTTACACGCACTCTATTATTTGCTATAGACAGGATGACCTTGGCCGCTTCAGAATCCCCTTCTTCAGTCGAAAATAGTTTCGTTGTTTGACCCTGATCTCCATGTCCGTTGTTGCTATGATGGTGGTGGTGGTGATTATGATCTGAGCTTCCTCCATGACTGTGACATCTGCCACTTGTACTGTTTTGATTTAAAGATTGACCATGTTCACCAGATCTGGTTTTCTCTTCCGCAAATAAAAATACTGCTGCCGGTTCATCACAACGATTAGGCGGTTCATCGTGATGAACATGGACTCCATGATTATGACCATCACCCTCTCCTGTTGTAATAAATGCCACGATAAGTTACTAACTGTTATCTATTGCAATGACTTTGGATTCAAACCTAAGCAGGTTGACTTACCAGGATGACCTAGCGGTGAATGGAGATCGTGACAAACTAGAAAATGAGCAATTTCTTCGACAATGTACACAATAAAAATCCCGACACATAAACTCATCTCTGCAGAGAATCCACTGCCCTGAGGCCAAGCTTCCCTTGCCTAGAAGTCAAAACAAAAAATTATAAAACGTTTTGTTTTAATTCATAACGTTAAAAAAATTTGCTAGAATGTATGCGCATCGACTCTAACTTTCCAATTGCCTACCTCAGGAAGTATGTGAACGAGAGACGTGGCAATAAGAATTCCGCCTCCATACGAGAGTGTCAGTGATAATGCAAATCTAGGAAATGCTGAAAATACTCGAAATGCTGGCAAAAGTCCAAATATCAATGATCCAGAAAAAATTATTACGATTGACCAGCACTTAGCAATCAATTCATCCGACATTTTTGAAGATCCAAATAAATTGTAATAGAAGAGAATAATAAAAAAGCCACAACCAATCCGGAATCCAAATCGACGAACAAACCGGAGTATACTAACCCGAACCCGATTGATCACCAAGCCAATACTGGGTATTCTGCACATACGGAATACCTCAATGTATTGGATTGAATGGGAGTTACAGCCGGTGCAGCTGATCGCAGACCACGGCCAGATGCGGCTGAAAAAAGCCCAATGATGAAGATGGAGTTGATGTCAATCGTAACAATAGCAAGTTTTTTAAACTAATTTTTGCCACTAAAACTTTAAGCAACTGCTATAGCTGTTGATCAGGTCGTGTTTTGTGTAGTGTGTAGAATTCTTGTTCCTTTTGTTTGTGATGTGACCAGCTGATTAGTTCGGAGAAACAGGACAATTCAACAGAAATATGTACAACCAATTCAATTTAAATATTGAAATTTAAACTTCATTATTTTCACAAAAATTAGTTACGGATGTTTTCCACGAAGTATTGCAAGTTACCAGACAATCTAGAGCCAGAATAATGTTACCTCGTCGACGTATATGCTTAAGTAATGTCAATGTCCCTCTTCTCTCTGCAATTCCCCAACTGAATAAGAAATTTTAATTTTTTGCTGCCGGCGGCGGTCGTGCACTAAAGCTAAAACCAGCTCTAGGGCGGCCTCGCAGATTTGATATTTCGAAATAAACAAACAAAAAATACACACATTTTACATTGACGGATTTTCCTGGACAAACTAT
>JABASK010000414.1:0-15218 GCA_019776465.1 Rambutanura hunanensis | reverse complement strand
TATGGATCAACCCACTCGAGTGTAAAATCGAGAACTATGGGGAAAAAAAATTTCAGTACAAGGCAAAACTTCAAGGCAAAAAGAAAACGAAAAAAAAAAAAAAATTAAAAGACCCGAGAAAAAATTGCACTTTGAAAATATATAAAGACTTGAGGTGGTAGAAATATAACTTAACATCTAAAATACACACGTATCGCCAATTTTTTTTTCACTGTCAAGAACGTAATACCCCTTAAATTTTAGTCTTGACCTTAAACTGAAGTCCAAACTGAAAAATTGTAACAGCCCTAGCTGGTATTTTCTTTGGGTTTTGATGTTAGGTTTTTGAAAATTAAGGGGGGGGGGAGTACTTAAGGTCCCCTTACTCTTGGTTAGAGATGAGACCCTTAAATCGACGCGTTAAGGCCTCTGAGTTCTCAATTAGTACCGAGTCAAATCGAAATTTATTTTTTTTTCGAACCATTCAGTTTCGAATGTCAAGAGATTGAAGATACGTTTCGATTAGGCTTGAGTGAGTAGCTGGTAAATGAAGATGTGGAGAAAGTAATTAAGATTGGTGGTGACAGTTGACGTTACATGCTGTTCAGGCCCCCCAAGGACCTCCCGAATGGGACAAAAATCGGGACTAAAAATATTATTGGTAATTTTTTTTTTTTGGAAAAAAGCCCCACCGCTCTCGATTCTCTTCACCCCCCTCCCCCCCCCCTTAGTCTATTCATGTGAATTTGAGCGCATTTAGTCTCCTTATGAATATGGGTTCCGTACTTAATCTCAACCGAATAATCAACCTAAATTGACTCGTGTAGCAGTAGGGAGTCGCGTAACTTGTCATGGCTTTCGTTTTTTTTTTAGAGTTGTGCGCCTTAATCAAAGTAAACGACGCTACCGATTCGTCTCATTCCAATAGCGAAGAGTGAACAAAATTTTTTTGGGGGTGAATTTTTTTTTTCTGGAAGGCTCGGGATGGGGGATAGTAAATTGGAAATTTTCCTAGCCTGTTGAAAGCTATGTGATGATAAAGATTATGAAAAAAGTTGACAGGAGAAAACGAGATACTTTTGACATCTTCATCGATCTCGGGACTTTTCAGAGCCTTCTACCAAAAACTTTTTGTCGGTTTCCACAATCGGACTTGACAGGAGTGGAAAAGGAAAGAAAATGGCCTTGGTTCCAAGGACAGGAAAGCCCAGAGGACTTTCTTTTACTTTCCCCACCCTTCAAGGTCTCCCACTCTGTCCTGGAGGGCGAAAAAAAAAAAACGAAAACTCTTCAACTATACCCCCTCTCCCCACCCTGTGTTCGGGAATTGACCGTAGATTTTGTAGAATCTATCAACATTTTACATCTTTTCATTAGAATCGTCAGACCAATCAATCTAGACGACAACACTAGACCGCCCTGTCGGTTTAAAAAAATTCATTTTTTTTTTGGATTGATTTTTTTTAGCGAGTAGAATTTAAAACTCTTCAGTTTTTTGTTCTCCTCTGTGTGACTATACTGTTCTCTTTTTGCTTTTTTTTTTTTTGAAAATTGAACAGATTTTTTTTTTTTGGTTACTCAAATTCTTTGAATGTTTTCTGCATATAAAGACAAAAAAACGCAATAAGGTTTTGAGAGCCTTTGAAATGTTTTGGAAATGAAAGTTTGTTGAAGCGGGCTTTTGTCTTTATTGCCTTTCGAATTTCGAGGGAAAAAGTTAGACGGGATGGATTTGTTCGCCTATTGCTTTCTCCTTGTTCAAAATTTTCAACTGCGTCTTCCCGCCTTTTACTTTTCATTAGCATAGAACTCGTTTTGGTTTTTGGTATTTCGTTTCAAGTTTTGTCTGCATAAACTTTTACTCGTTAGTTTTGCAACAAGGCTACTCTCGCCCCCAAAACTAAGATTGACCTTTGGAATTTGTTTATTTTCAAAAGTTCCTGGAAGGCTGATGCTCTTAGTCTCTTCTGGTTTTGGTCGAAACCATTTTGGTAAATGTTAGAGCAAAGAAAGTCAAAGTCTCCTCCTCCAGGTACGCGGGTACGCGTAGTAAGGCTCGAGTGTCGCATGTGGGTGACAGGTTGAGGTGATGTAGTGCACTATGGTATTCCTGGATACGAGGGGCTGGATAATTTAGGGGTCGCATGCTAATGACGGCTCAAAAGATCATAAGAAAAATCAGTAAAAAAAACGTTTTCTCGGAAGTAAACCCCTCCCTCTCCCCCCCTCTCTTGCTTTCTACTTTACTTCATTTTGTAGGAAATCAAGCTTCTTTTTTCTAACCATAAGAAAAAAAGAAAAAAAGTAGTCGTTTTTCTAAGTTTTGAAATAAAAAAAAAACATGAGAAATACTAACAATTTTAGATTTTTTGAAAAAAAAAAACGTTTTCAAATCTCATTCCGTTTTTAATTTAAGATGAAGCGTTTAACAAAAAAACATACTAACTTTTTTGTTCTTGTTTTATTAAAAAGGTTTCTTCAATAAATCGAGTCCTGCGCAACCTGTCGACGCACAAAGACCCTGACCATAGGCCTCCTTCCAGGATCTATGACACAGGATCATGATTCAATTGCCCATGATAAACTACGCCTTCTTGGAGGTCACCAAGGATGGTCAAAATGGTATAGTTGTAACAATTACTCAATTGGTGGTGAAAGTGGAGGTGGGCGAAGTCCAGAAGATTCGAATGGATGTGTCACTTCGTCATCTCATGTTGACGAATACGCGCATAAAAAAGGTAAAGTCAAATTTTACTTGTAAACCTCAAACGCCTCAAATATTTGTTGTGTCAAATTTTTATTTTTCAAAATATCTGAACAGACTAAAAAAACAAATCCAAAAATTATATTTCCTCAAAAAAAAAATATACATAGTTTTTTGGCCATTTGTTTAGCAGTTAACTCCAGTTTAACAACTTTTGCAACTAAGTACGATCGTAGAGTACCGTGCGTTTTCAAATAATTGCTCCCCCGCTACTTTTGAAACTACCCCCGACCCTTTGCGTTGTTTTAGATTGCGTAGCATGTCTCGCTTTTCAATTTAGACTCGACATGCATAAATATATCGGAAAATAGATTCAATTTCAATTTGCACCTTGAGGCGGTTTAAGTGTTAGTACCCAGAAACGCTTTTCGGTGTCGACGTGCTACTCATCCGAAGGCTACGGCTGCCCAAAATTCCAACACAAGTCACGTCCCGTTTGCAATTCCCGCCTAGGTCTCCTCCTTAGTTTTCTAACACCCGGATTTACTTCTATTGATCTTCCCCCGTGTGTCAAAGGCTACAAAAAAAAAGAAGCCGGGTAGCCATAGTGATTTTTAAAATAACTCAAATTCCCCTTGCTTTTCTATTTGTTTATTCTAATTTTGAACATGCTTTTAGCAATGGTTAAATTATCAGCTCATCTTTAATAAGTGAACAGAGTGGCATCCCAGTGCCAAGGAAGGCTCTTGTTTTGTTCAAAATTCTAATTCAAATTCTAATAACTTTCACTCTGCTTTCTCTCGCTCGTGGCCCAGGCGTCTAGTCAAATGAAATGGTTGTTTAGATGAACTAGAGTGATAATCGAACCTAAGGGATGATCTAAGGGAGTGGGGGGGGGGGAGGTATGTACCCGGGTAAAAGTTATCGAGCATCGTCAGCAGGCGACTAAAAGCGTCACGACAATTTTATCTCAGAACATCATCTGAACCTACGTACTACCAACTAATGACAACTTCATCATCAACCAAATAACCTTCTTTTTTTTTTTGAATAAACAACTTTTGTCACTCCAGGTTCTCGGGTTACCCGGGTTGGGGTAGTGATTCGTGGTGAATTTGGTTGGTTTACACCATTGGCTTCTAAGGCTTCAAGGTTTTTACAAAGTTTTAAAGTCTAGATTACCAAATCACGAGAGAAAAAAAAACCGGAATTGATTTGAAAATGGCCGTCATCAAAAAATACCCGTCAAAGTAAACCATATAAAAGCGAGGTATAACACCGAACTTTGAGGCATAGAGCTATATAGTAAATTTGATTGGTGGGAAATTTGGTAGAAGGGATCATCGAAAGTGTTGCAGGAGACCCTTCTCTCTCTTTTAAAAGGCGGGTATTTCGCTTTTGTTAGCCTGATTCATTTGGACGAGAGATGATTAGGAGACTGTTAGGAGAAAGTGCGATAAAAGTTACAATAGGGTCACACAATGTGAACGGGCAGTCGTTTCAACCCTTTCGGAGTTTTCGGTGAAATTTCCAAGACCCTCATCACGGCCCATCATAATGACAACAATGGACTTTTTCAACGAGGACGTGAGGTGAGCGCCCAATCTTCTCAGTTACAGACGAACACCACCACCAAAAAAAAACCTTTTATTCCTCATTTCATCTTTACAGATTCATCGTTATAAGTTGTTATAAAAAAAAGGGTGAAAAACCAAAGAGGTGTCAACCAACGTCCTTCGTTTTTCTTTTTTTTTTGTTTAAAATAAAAATTTAAACACTTTAATCCTTCTTTTGATCTCTTACAGCATAATTTAGCAGACGTTATCGTGTAAAACTGAGTTAACTATTTTTTTTTTAAATTAACTTTATAGTTGAATTTTTTTTTTTAAAAGGATGAGAACGCTGTCGAGGAAGTTGTGTCGAGCCTAAGGCATTTTCCAAGCGAAAGAGAATACGACGAGCGTTGCTTTTGTTAAAGAAAAGACGTTCTAAGTTGTTTTAAATTTTTAGTTGGTTTACCTTTCTTTTCGGAGTAAAACCACTGTGAGTAATTAGATCATTTACGGCACTTTCTCCTGAAAAAGTGTTGACAAGATTGGAAGCGCACAACTCGAAATTTAACGTGTTCCACCAATTCAACTTCAAAAAGTCCCAGGCGTGCTCTTGGTTCTGCTTGGAGAAAGTTGGAAGTAAAAGAGGGGAAAGTCCCAACGGAATTCGGTCCCTGAATCTGTGTTCAAATTGAATGTTACCCGGTTTTTTTTTCTTGTTGGATAATCAACCAGAACAGCCGCAAAATCTCTTTATTTTCTCTGTCTCTAGAGACATTAACCTTCCAGAACGCCCACGCCATAAGTAACTCTTTTAGTTATTTTCCAAAAAAAAAAGTAATAACCAATAGGAATAAACTTTGGCAGGTTTTAATTTAAAAGAGATACAAACTACCTACAAAATTTTTTCACTTTTATTACAAAAAGAATCACAATATTTTTTTTTTTAAAAAAAAAGGTTTACAAAATCGGAAAAAATACGTTAACTTTTCTTACGAATCTTTGCAAAATTTCTAAATTCCCGCTACTTGTTTTATATTTTGTGGAAGAAGATTAACTTTAACTCGCGTTTAAAAAAAATCAATTTGTAGAACAGTTTTTTTTTTCGGGAGATATTTTATTGTTCCCTTCGGATTATAACCTTTATTCCAAAAATACCCACTTTTTTTTTCTTTAGATTTTGTCCCAAAAAAAAAACTGAACAGATTTTCTCCCAAGTTACTCATTCTCACTGTAATCTCCTTTTTAATAAATGTTCTAGAAAGTAGAAAAACCCGGCGTATTTTTTTTCCCAGTAAAACTAACGAAACCCCACGCTGCCCTGATTCTCATAACTTATTAAATTAATTCGTGTCATTGATTTAGTAAAAAGAAGTAGTTTGTGGGAGTCTGATATCGACGGTATACGCGGAGGAAGGACGAGGACGCGCGTGGTTATTAATAACCTAACAATTTTTCACTTATAACTTAAATGTGCTCAATTTGCAAAAAAAAAAAAAAAAAAAAAATTTAAAATAAAACTTTTTTTTTTGTAAAAAATATTCCTTGTTTCGAAAAAAAAACAAAGAAAAGCAGGGCGGGTAAATTTAAAAACAGCCAACTACAAAAAGTGACAAAGAATACGTTAAAATCAATTCTTCGGCAAGTCTTTTACGCGTCACCTCTACCTGATCAGGAAACCTAACCGTCTTAACCTAAAAATTTAGTAACTCAGAATTACCTGTTTCCTTTTGTCAAAAACGTCCCAGGCCATTTGTGCGTTTAAGTTGGATAATCTTATAGACTCAGAAATTGACCAACCCAGCCCCGAAAAAAAAATCGTTTTTTTTTCTTTAAAAAAAATTTGTAGGGGTCGATCATACGGGTTTCTTTTTTAACCAACGTCTTTCGTTTGTAACCGCTTAGCCTAAAAATTTTGAACACGATGATACCTAAGCCTCATCAGTATATAAGCCTTCTGTACGCGCAAACTGTTCCGACTATTTAGTCATTCGGTTTAAAGTTGTGGCGGTAAGTTACATCAGCCCGAAAAACTTTTTTGTTAAATCCTACCGACATTTTTGAAACGGTAAACCACAAAAACCTTCCTTGTCGGTCTGTAGTTTTTTTCTTCTTTAAATAAAGAAAGTTGCTCAAAGTGACTAAAATCCAGACTGTATTAACATCAGAACGAAAGAACGCAAAGACTTTACTGTAAGATCCTATTGAAAAGAAAGGAACAATGGTCATTTCATCTTTTGTTACAAATTCTACAAAATTTAAGTTACAATTGAGATTAATTCTATTCAATTTCGTTTCTTCTTTTTTTTTCTTCTTAATTTCAAAGGACGCGTCATTTTTGGTTCGATCAAGGTCATTGATTTTGACCTTGATCGAAAAAAAAAATCAGCAAACTATTTTAAAACGTTTAAAGGCGTTTAATTAGCTCATCAAAAATTAGTGCGACAAGGTTTTACCACTACAAAACTACTAGCTTTTAAGGCTTGTCGAGGTAATGAGCCTCGAAACGTCTTTCAGCAAAAAAAAAACTTGTTCCCTTGAAAATACAGTCGATTCGAAACGAAACTTTTGTACCCTGGGTCATTTACCTCCAAATCTACTCTTGAGAGATTTAGCCCGTATGGGTTTTGGAGGTAAATGCATACATTTTCATCTAAAATCATTCTAACCAAAGGGTGTTACATTTCCTATAGTTTTATAGACAGAAATCATTGAAAAGCAACGAACGGCATATCGTAAGTTGTTCTATTTTGTTCCTGCTTTCTCGTCGTTTCTAGTTTTTCTATAGAAGGTCGTCCTGGAGTGCGGGTATTTTTTTGAATTTAATTCTCCCGCCTTATTTCTGATTTGGAAAGATGGAGGGAGACGAAGAAGGAGCGGCGAGACTTATCATGACTTTCTGCCTCACTGAGAATTGCTAACGGATTCCAAAGTTCTGGTCCTGGAGAAAAGGGAAAGTAAATGGGAAGTCTTGTCTCAATGAAATGTTATCTCTCCGCGCTTTCTCTCCTACCCGGGTATCCAGGCAAAGTCAACTCTAGGCAACCATTCCATTTGTTAGAAGCACAACGAGACCTGGTATTTTACACTGAAGGAACAAAAACCCGAAAAGGAGGCACAAAACATTTTCTGGGAAATGATCTCTCTTCAAAAACTTGTTCAATTTACTCCGCATCTTGCCAAAACAAATGAGAAAGTTATAAACCACCTTCAATTAAGACCTAAGAGAAAAGCGGAAGGAAAGGGAAAATTTTCATAGAAATTTTTTTTTTTTTTCCAAAAAAAAAAGAAAGTTTTTGCTCATTTTCTTGTTGTTTACTAGAAGATTCTTGTTACATGGAAGTATGGGAGGGAGTTTTTTTTTTTTTAGAAATCGAGATTTCCACCAAATTTAGCACAGTTTTTTTTTTTTTTTTAAATCATCCCGAATTTAAAAACTTGTGATTGGAAAATTTTGTTTCACGGTGGTCGCTTCGCGTAGAGGTGATCAGAATGGTATTCCTGCGTGGTGAAAA
Source organism: Rambutanura hunanensis (assembly GCA_019776465.1). Taxonomy (NCBI): domain Eukaryota; kingdom Metazoa; phylum Arthropoda; class Collembola; order Poduromorpha; family Neanuridae; genus Rambutanura; species Rambutanura hunanensis. The sequence goes on along the minus strand of JABASK010000414.1, from coordinate 7,470 downwards.
TTACAGTGGTTTAAAAAAACGGAAAAAGAAAGTTTTTTTTTTAAAAAAAAAGACCTGCGTTTTGAAAATGGCGACGGCAGTTAGAAGCGAGGGGCGACAGAACGCGTCGTGGTTAAAGTTCTTCTAATCTCATGAATAGATTTTCTATTTCCTTTTCTCGTGCGCTTTTTTTTTTGGCCAAATGGATTTTTTTTCTTGCGTTATTATAAAATAAAAAACCTCCAACGTTCCTACTTTTTTGTACAAAAAAAAGTCTTTTCAATTTTGGTGTTAAACTTCTTTTTTTAAAAAAAGATCCCCTATTTTTCCTCGTTTTCGCGTGGGTGTCTCTTACGAGATAAAAAACGTAAAAAGAATTTAGAAACGTGTGCGGCCATTTTTTAAAAAAAAAAAAACAAAACTAGGTACGTGGCTATGCTACAGTTTTTTAGGAAAAATACGCCCGAAATTCACTTTGTGGTTTAGTAAAAGTTGCGAGCTCAACTGAAAAAAAAAGTTGAGCATTTGGTTGAACCAAATATGAAGTTACGATTACTACCACTAGTAAAAAAAATTGATTGGTATAATTTATTTCAGGACGACATTCGGATAATGGAAGTCCGTGTGGTGGAGAGAGTAGCAGTTTAGCTTCAGAAAGTCCAGCACCAGTCGACGACCAGGCAAGACTTCGACTCAAACGAAAACTTCAACGGAATCGAACCTCTTTTACGAATGAACAAATTGAGAGCTTAGAAAAAGGTAGGTTTTTTTCTTTTGAAAAGGTCAATGACCTTCTGTAATTTACGTTTGTCCACAAATTTCGATAGAATTGGTCGCGGTTTTATTTTACAGAGTTTGATTTGTTTTTTTACTTTTTATGAAAAAAAATGAACGTTTTTCCACGGGGTTAATAACCTTTTGGAAAAACTTGAAGCTGTAATCTTAAATTAGGACGAAATTTTTTAAAATTTGAATTAGATTTTTTTTTAAAAAAAAATTTCAATGTTTTTTTTTTAGAATTCGAACGGACGCATTACCCCGATGTTTTTGCTAGAGAAAGACTAGCAGGAAAAATTGGGTTGGCCGAAGCACGAATTCAAGTTTGGTTTAGTAATCGTCGAGCAAAGTGGCGACGTGAAGAAAAATTACGAAATCAACGGCGACCATCAGATGATTCCCAACAACAGCAACCACCACCACCACAACCACAACCACCCCCACCACCTTCACCACCACGACTTCTCAATGGAAATGCCTTCCATTCTACACCAGTTTATCCTATTCATCACACTACACATCATAATGACCACTATGGGTAATTTTTTATGAAAAAAAGAACAATCAAAACGTAGTTATTTTAAAAGTTTTTTTTGCACTAGTTTTTTTTTAAAAAGAAATATTATCTTTTTTTTCAGACTCGGCACAGTGGCTCATTCCTTCTCAGCTACGAATCATATGATGGGCAATGGATCCCCAGGAATTGTTACCACTTCGAGTCACTGTCTCCAACAGAGAGATTCACATCATCATGGTCATCATAGTGACCTTCTCGGGTCAAACTACTCTTGCATGACCCGAACTCACCACTATGACCCTCTAGGCCTCGTTCCCACTTATTCGCATCCGTCTCGAGGAGGGGATCCATATCAGTCGCAGTATTCAACCTCGGCCGCATCTACCGGTGAGTCATTTGAAAACAACGTTGAAACGTTGATTAAAGTTAATTAAATTTAAGTCAACATTTAATACTTTCTTATTCATTAGGACTGATCTCGCCTGGTGTGTCAGTTCCCGTGGCAGTTCCTGGACATCCGTCTGACCTTCAGTACTGGTCAAGACTCCAGTGAGCTTAAGACCAAAAAATATCAATTATACTCAAAACAATTCCGAACAACAAAAGTGATACAGTTCCACTTTTTTCCACACAAATAGTGTAATGTAGTAAAAGAGGAGGAGGAGGAGGAGGAGGTCAAAGGTGAAACATTATAATTTTGACGTTAAGTCCTTTTCTTTTTAACTCAATGACATTTTTCTTTCAATCACTTTTTACTAGACAGTAAATGCCGAGTTACCGATCTTTTGTATGTTAGAAGATTAATTCGAAAATTAGCGATATTTTATTTAAAAAAAAAAATTAACCCTTCCCCCCGTTTAAACAAAAATTATTGAAGAAAACTTTGTCTAGTCTCATCATACCGTGAAATTTAAGTTTTTTTTATTCAGTGAACCACCAGAAACCCAAAGAAATTAAAAATGTGTATAATTAAAAAAAAAATTAAATTTTAGCCATTTAAAAAAAATTGTCCTGCAACCGTTCTTTTTTTTGTAATTTAAAAAAAAAATTTTTTTTCAAAAAAAAAAAAAAACTGGCGTAGATTTCCCCGGGGAAAATGGCCTCACTTCAAAAATCTAATTTGAAGTGTCATCTCTTCACACAAAACAGAACAATCCTGTTAGATTTCAGGTCAATGACCTTTTCTTTTGTAATCTGTCCAGTTTATTTTGTAATTTCTCTGTAGAAAGCACCAAGGCCCAAATTGTTATTGAATTTGAAAGTCTTAACCTAAAATAATATTTTTTTAAGAATATTTGACCCATACAAGTTGTGTACAATTAATACTTTTAACAAGTTCAGCTGGCAAGTCTCCGGGCAAGTTACGTAAGTAAGTAAAAACCCTTTAGAGAATCAAGCACTCTGCTCAAAAAATTTAACTAATAAGTACTCAACTGCCACCAACAATCAATTCCTTAACCTAAAAAAATCCAAGATACTAAAGGTACATTTTTCAATTTAGAGCTAAGCGAATTAGGTCTAAAAACAGGAACATAAAGTCCGACCAATTATATACCCGTTTTTTTTTCCAAAAAAAAAAAAGTACTTTGCTCAAATTCTTTAAAATTGAAAAATTACCTACCAAAAGCAAGCTCAAAAGTTTCAAAATTTTACAGGTAACTATGATAATATTCTAAAAGGGATTAACTCTGTGCTCAAATTTAAGTAACTACCACAGAGAAAATTGGTAACTTACAAATCAATCAATCTAAAATCTAATCAATTTCATGAAATTAGAATCTTTTTCGAAGCTTAAAATTACAGACAGGAACAAAATGTTGCGTGTAGTCGAATTCTACTCTAAAACAATTTAATGAAGAGAAAAAAAAACGTGCGGTGGTGTAGTAGTTATCTCGGTAAATTTTTCCGTAAGTTAAAATACCCAGACAGGGAATAAGGTAAAACCTTGTTAAGATTGAAATACCCCCAAAAAAATTTAACATTGTCAGAATTTGTAGTTAGTGGATGAACCCCACTGATTCAAAAGTGCCATAGTACTGTCAATTTCTAAGTGTAAATGAGGTAAGTAGTTACAAGATTTAAGTGTTCTAATAATTTTTCATGCGTCTTTTTGAATTTTGGCTGTTTAAGTGTTTCATGTCGTAGACTATTTAAGCCCCAAGAAGAGCAATCAGAGCCTTCTTGTAGTCTCCACTGGTTTCCGACTACAAAAAAATTTTAACGTTCAAATTTTCAATGTTCCGTAACAAAAAAATTAATTTTTTTCAACATTAAAGCTTACCGAAATAGCAGAAGCGAGCGCCTTGTTATAATTACGCTGGTATTCGTCCTTGATGTTTTGCATGTCAATTTCCGAACGTGTCACCATAATGAAGATCAAATCATCATCTATATAAAAAAAAGTGGTGAAAAATGAATCAATGATAGAAACATTTTTTTTTATTTTTAAAAATCATCGTTAAATCCAACTTTTAGCTTACCCTTTGTTCCAAATCCTGAAAACGACTCGTGAAGCCGAGAAGCAAAGTAGGCAGCTCTATTCTTGGCACAACGAACGATTGCTTTCAATCCGCTTTCAACGTCTCCTGCACAATACAGTTTAAAATTTTTTAGAAAATTCCAAAATTAATTATACTTTTCATATTTTAGTTCACCATAATTCCTTGTTCTTTACCTGAAAATTCATTCTCGATCACTTTTTCAAATGACCGGCCATACGTACGTTCATACTCATGAAATACAAGGCGAAGATGAGGGAACGAACGCATAACCAAAATTTGATTGAAAGTTGCTTCATCAGTTCCAATTTTGTTTTGTCCTACAAAATAAATTTGGTTTAAAAATTTTTATTCTTTTTAAAAATCCAATCAGTTATGTATAATAGAGTTAAAATTCATTATCGTTTACCTGCATTGTACAATGCTTGGGCATCTTGTGTCGCCAACGCTGGATCAGCTGGTTGAGCTTCGATCCGACCAGCACAAGACATAGAAACCAAGAGGCGTCGGAAATGTCCACTAGTGTCACCCGACAAGTCACGTTCCATTGTACGACCAAAAACTACATTGCCACAAACAACACATTTTAAAAAAAATTGATTACAATTCAATTCAATCTTTTAAAAAAATGACTAACGTCGCGTATAAGAAGCCGAAATCAACCGAATTTCCTCATTGGTTGCCGTACAGACAATGTCGACCAAGGCCCGATCTTTCTGTTGAAGAGAAAGTGTCGTTTAAAAAATAAAAATAAATCCCGTATACTTTTCAATTTCTCGAAATTGCTCCAGTTTGTTGCCTTACTGTTCCAAGTCCAGAAATTGCATTCTGTAATGTTTTTGCCAAGTAATCAAAACGTGGTGTCATCAATGCCAAGACTACATCTTCAAATCTTCCACCAAGCTCACTACAAATTTTAATTAAAAGTTAAAAATTAGTCAAAATCTAATTATTTTAAGCTCAAAGTTGAAAGTTCTTTTAGTGTGTAATCTTTGACTCCTTACCTCTTCAAGTCTTTGATGAGGTCCTGCAATACGTCAAGACAAGACAAAAAATAAATAACTCGTAGTTAAAAAAAAACTAATTCAAATCGTACAATAACTCACCTTTCCAAAACTACTTTTGTAGGTATTGGCAATTTGCAAACGCTGGGCGTTCGTTCGTCGACAAATCACGTTCAAAATGGCCGCTTCATCAGTTCCAATTCCTTTTAAGAAAAACAAGTTGTTTAGGCGATTTTTTTTCCAAAATAGGCAAAATGTCTATTCAAAATAAGATTAGTTGAATTTTCAATTTAACCTTTCATCGCCTTCCGAAGTATTTGGGCATCCGAAGCCGGATCAAAAGGACCCGCAACAATAGTTGGTCGTTCAACGTAAGCTTGCATTGTGTGGCCGCCTACACCTGAATGATGCAATCCAACGCCAGGAGCGTGCGGAGTAGCTCCGTACGAATGAGCCTGAGTCTACAAAGAAACGAAAATGAATTAGGTCAAAATACAACTTTGTCCAGGATAACTCAACTACCGGGTATCAAATTGCAAATCTTTACCTTGCTATACGGATACGCTGCACTTGCCACAGGTGGGGCACTAGATCCAAATCCCGGATTGACAGGATAGGCTGAATTTGTAGGGTGGTACACTGACGACTGAAGTGGCGGAGCGTTCGCACCGTAGGCCGGATTCGGGAGATTTGGATACGCAGATGGTTGAGACGTTGGGTAAGCCGATGGTTGAGACGTTGGGTAAGCCGATGGTAGAGACGTTGGGTAAGCCGATGGTTGCGACGTTGGGTACGCCGATGGTTGAGAAGTTGGGTACGCCGATGGTTGAGAAGTTGGGTAAGCCGATGTTAGACCGTGACTTGGTTGAACTGGGTATGGTGAGTATCCTGTAGAAGCGGGTGGGTATGCACCTACTGGTGGTTGAGTTGCAACTGGTGGGTATGCACTTTGAGACTGTGGATTAAATCCAGCAGGTTGTGATGGATAGGGTCCAGGCTGCGGGTTTGGATACCCAGTTTGAGCTGTTGGATACCCTGTTTGAGCTGGAGGGTAACCTGGTTGACTTTGACTAGATGGATAACCGAATCCTCCTCCAGAATTTGACCCAGGAAGTTGTGGTGATGGGTAACCAGGTTGTGCCTGTGCCGGATAAGGTGATTGGTTAGCAGCGAATCCCACAGACGGTTGAATTGAATAGGGAAGTCCCCCAGCGCCAGATTGTGGTGGATACGGTGGTACTCCTCCCTGAAAAAGAACAAATAAAAATTTATCAACGTGGTTTTGATTACATCGTGGTGAAATTAACTTTTCATTCTCGTCTTTTCTACGGCTTTTAAATTAGTTTACAAAAAAAAAAGTAGACCACAGAAGGCTAAACCATACCATTACCTCGTTTCGATAACGTTTATGTCGAAAGAAATTACACCTTAAACAAAACTTGCCAGATGCTAACTCTAAACAAAGCAAAACCTAATGTATTCAATCACACTTTGACGTTATCATCAAGCTTTTGGAGCTTCTTGGTCAAGTGATTGGTCGCCGATTTCGTTCAGGCAGCATTTATTTTGAAAATACTGAAAACGTTTTTGTCAAAAAAAACTCGGTTTTTGGTGTGATTCAACTTTTTTCGGGGGACCTGGCTCGAGATGAAAAATTGTTTTTCAAGAAAACTCGTTTTCATTTTTTTCAAGTAAAAAGAACGTAAGGAAATTAGTGTTTTGGTTTTGGCCACTCTGTTCATTGGTCTTTGTTCCACCTGGTAAAACTTTCACTGTGGTATGTTACGTCACCGTTCAAAAAACACCCTTGACCAAGGTACAATTCACAAAGTAAGCACTAGGGCCATATTATTTTCCACTACAAAGATTCCATATGGCATCATTTCGGAACTACTTATACATAATTTTAGTTTCGACATACCGGTGCTTGAGTTTGGCCCGAACTGAATCCAATCTGTTGATTTCCGTATTGGTTAGGTGGATACATGTCTAATAAAAAAAGAGTATAAAATGAAATACAAAACACTTGTGTTACTGAATACTGAACGTAAAGCGTCAAACCGTAAAATTGAACTGAATGAGTTAAATTTTTTAGCAACTAAGGTTATATCTACAAGTGCAAAGGACTTTAGCGCTTGACATTTCAACAGAAAAAAAACTATTAGTCAGATTTCTGACGTCAAGGATATAACAAAACCTTGTCAAGATAAGATCTTTTGCAATTGACAACTCACCCTACACCTCCATCCTGTACCGTTGAACTGACAGGGTGTTGCTCATTAACGCATGAACTTATACTTAACTCATAAATGAAACCAAGAGACTAAACAGCACCCCCAGGCTTCTTGCTTTCGCATGAAAGTTGCGCAAGTTCGACAAAAAAAAATCAACGAAATCCTTGAAGCAAAAAACTGTTTGCAAACAGAAACAGACGCGAAAGAACCCGACGACATAAGCTTTTCCTGGAGCTTAACAGAACCAATGGAAATTCTCGGATTTTTTATCAAGTCGAAAAAAATGCGGTCGCTCATCATCATCTTCCGGTGTCAATTACATTTCCTGAGTTAATCCGAAATCTAGTTTTGTAAACTAGTACTATTCACTAGATAAACCTGACTCCTGGCCTTTCCTTTGACGTCATTAACTTAATGACAGTTTACAGGTTGACGATAGGACGTAGTCATTAGTCATCGCG
>JABASK010000413.1:0-15219 GCA_019776465.1 Rambutanura hunanensis | reverse complement strand
ACGACCACGGGAACAACAGTTTGCCACCACTTCACACCCTACCAAGCCTACCAGCAGGAGATCACTTTTTTTTTCTTCTTCTTCTGGTCCATTGTCACCTCATCATCACCTCGAATTTACATTCATTCCAACTTTGCAGAAAATTACTTGAATGGCAAAGAAGACGACGACGGTTTTACAGGTGTGGAATTTACGAGGCGTACGTTACGTCCAAAGTCAAAATAACCTGATAAGACGGAAAGTTATAACCGGACAGGTTTTTTTGGCAAAAGGTAACTATAAATTGAGGAGATTCTACTGAATGACCAAAAAACCTTGTAAAAAGTAGACGAAAAAAAATTTTAAGGTAGAAAAACGTTTTTTTTTCTTCTTTTCTTGAGGTTTCTTGGCTACTGACTTTTTGACTCCTGGGGCCGCACCCACCATTTTTCAAGTTTTTGTTGTTCTGTCGTGGGAAATGATTGACGGTGAGGGAAAAGACGGTCTCTGGGAAATGGTAAGTTTTTGTAGGAATTTGAGGTATCCTAATTAGAGTGGTAAAGAAGGTAGCTAAGAAGTGGTACTTGAAAAAGAAAAAAAGCTTCTTTTTTTGGGGATATCGTTCTCTGCGTTGGGTGATTTGTGTAACGAGAGAGGAACAGAGTGTTCCTTCGAGGCACACACCCTTAAGGAACGAGACTTTCGTTAGAGGTCAACTTGAGGAATTCACCTGGATCCTTAATTTCTTGCTGTTTCTGAGATTTTGAGGTCGTGACCTTTTAGTTCGTTTTCTCATGGTTCCCAGAACATTCCTTTGGGATGGGAGTGAGGGGTCAGAGGAGGTCCAGAAGAGGCAGACACACAGACACACGAGTCTCCCATGCCCACGAACCGTCCAGGTGGGTTGGTGATGACAAGTGGAACACAATAGAGAGTCTATGGTCCCACAATGGGTAGAGATGAGGTATAAGTGTACAGGGTCCCTTTACAGCCCTTTGCCGCCTCACATTCCATATACAGAAAAATCTTTTTTCCCACGCACCAAGGAATTATACACACACGCCTTTTTAAGTGGGTGGATCCAACAAGAGCAGGCAAACGGAGACTTTATTACCAAATTGTTGAAAGTGAGGGAGTAAACCGCGGAATTTAGATGAAAATTGACCTATTATTTGAAGTTTATTGTGTTTTTATTAAGCCTTTAACTTTTTTTTCTCAAGTTTACATTGGTAATCCTTGAAAAAGAAAAAAATTGGTTATGGCTATGTTTGTAATTTGTCATTTTAGATAGAGTGACCTTTAAAGCCTTATCATAACCCTTTCTTCATTGGAAACTGTTCAAAATTGGTGCATACAACAGTTAGGAAACTATTCTAAATTTTATTACAGTTTTTTTTAAGAGTTGTAAGTTGTTTGTTTGTTTGTTTTTTGAAAATTTAATGATGATTTTCTTGTATTAATAAATTTTTAAGCTTTTTCTAAGTTTTTAAATGCATGGATATCTTTTCTTTTTAATTTTTTTCTGGACCATATACGTTTTGAAAACAATTATTTAAAAAACTTATTTCCAAAAATTGCAGCCATAAAAAAAATTTTTTTTTTTTTGAAGAACGCTCAAAAAACTGTTGTCACATTTAATCAGCAAGGTTAGATTAGGTTAAAAGTTAGTATCAAACCTAAAAGTTAACATGCTTTTTCTTTCTAATAAAACTAAAAATCTTCTCCAACTCAACAGATTAGTGTATAGAGTCAGACTGGTTTTCTTTCTTGTTTCCTTGTAGGTATAACCACCTTGAGCAGCCTGATCCGCGCACCTAGAAATGAGCTCATAACGTTCTCCTCGTCGTGTGTTCTTTTTTTCCTATTGTTGTTTTGTGTGGGTGATGATTTGGAAGAAGGTAAGAGAAAAAAAGCACAGTTTGTGGTGAAGGTACAGATGAAAATTCAAAGACGAAAAGACTTGGTAGTGTCCCTTTTGACCTTTTCCCTTTTTAATGCATTGTCTCCTGGGAAGGTGATGAGAAGAACTTGCGGAGAATTCAAAATGCCAGGGGATATGCAGGAGGGGTCCTTTTAAAAATACGAAACAACAAAACTTTTCAAATCTTTCCACTTTCTGTCATCTCATCATGTCAATTTTGTCTCATCTCGAATTTTAAACAAAAAAAAAACTTTTTATTTGGTTCTAACAACGCCCAATCAGCAAGGGTCAACCAGTCTAACCCTGTTGTTGTTCTTCATAATTGTCAAGACACGTTTAATTTGTAATTGGTACGACAATGTTTGTTTTTTTTTTGGGGAGAGAATTTTTTTTTTAAAAAAAAGTGGAGTGTCCCATCTCACCTCTTAAGTGGACAACAGGTGTGTCCCCCATTGCACTTTGTAAACCATGGAGGAGGACAAGTTGATGGTGTGAGGTCCAGACTGAATCCTCATAAAACTTCGTAAACTTTTCTTACCCCTCCATACTTTTTTTGTTGCTTCTTCTTCATTTTCCTGCGTGTGTCGTCGTGTGTCTCCTTATCTTTCATCTCTCTCTCTCTCTCTCTCTCTTCCTTAAACCAACCTTAACCGTCTTCTTTTTCTTGGCGTGTGGCACATTTTGGAGTGGTGTCAACCAAAAACCATCATTATTACACAAAGGAATTCACTACAGTCAAAAAATAAGACCTGTCTATTTTATACTCTTAAAGGTTTGTTTTTGGTTGAAAAAAGAAAAACATTTAAAAAAAAATACTTTTATTCTTTTTTTTTTAACAACTCAATTCCACTTCCACCTTCCTCCTCTTTAAAAAAAAATTAAACGATTCCTCTTCCATAAAAACGTCATTTCAGAAGGAGACAAGAGTTCCACCACAAATTGGTTTTTTGTTTATGAGACCACACCGGTTTCTTGAGGTGTCACAATCTATTTAAGTTCTTTCTGGGTTAACAAGATTCTTTTTTTTTTTTTTAAATTAGTTTGAAAAAATACTATTTTTTTTTAAACCCACCACCTCCTTACTACCCTTTCAAAATTGGTTAATTGAGCAAATTTGATGATGATAAAAATTGGAAATTGACAGGTTTTGCGATATTGTCAACAACTGAATGTTAATATTCACTCTTCAATAATTATTGCTCATTCAATTAATTAAGTGTTCATTATTAATAATTAGTTGTAAATACTTTTTAAAAAAGGTCTGAAAAATTTGCCGACAGAAACCAAATTTTGGGTACAAGTTTAATCTAGCGATTTCGTTGCCGTACTGCAACCAGGCGAAAGCTTTAAATTTTTCGCTGAGTAAATAAGGCATGTCGCCAAAATTTCTGTGCATGTAATTTGTGTCGCAGTAATTACAATTCCGTTGTTTAAAATATTAACCTCCCCAAAATGGTCAAATTTTCAACTTTATAAGTGACAAGACACGATACTTAAAAAAAAAAGTCGACAAGGAACACAAAGTTGACGCCAATTTAAAGTTATAAAAGGTGACATTAAACTGAAGTGACGCTTTTTTTTTCCTAACAACTCCACCCCCACCCCCACAGATTATCTTCTATACCTTTTTAAAAATAAAAATTGTTGAGGAACTTATGTTTTTTTTTATTTGAAATCAGATTAGAAAAAAAAACCCATGGGTCTAAAACCCTTTATTTTGAAGTGGTTGTTAAGAAAAAGAGAAAGACCAATGTCAATTTCTGTGTCTATCCTCTCGTCTGCGTTAATTCCTTTTAATTCCGGTGACCAAATATGACAAGACTCGAAAATGAGGGCCAGGGGGATGAACCTTAAAAAAAAAATTGTGAAGAGTGTCACTATTAAAACTTTTTTTTAAAGAATGCATCTCTAATCATTCCAATTTCACATGGTTCTCTTCCCTTTCTGCCACACACGGCGGGAGATTAAAATCCCGCAGACACCTTCGACACTGGTCCATTCCGAACAATAAAGTCCGATGACAACAACATTCCTAGAAGATCTATCCACCTTCCACGACGCGTGCGGCCACCAAAAGCCACATTGGTCTAAAAAAGAAGATGAGATGCAAGAGAATGTCTTCCTGGAGATTAGGATCAAAGGACGCTCTCGCCGCCGCGGTCCACTCGACAATGACACGGTCCTTGGATACTGATGGTGGTTTACAATCCAGGAGAGATTGGGTATCTTTTCAAAGAGGGACGGTCATAACGTAATTAACATAACAAACCTTTCTGGACAATTAGGACGCTTTAGAGTGGGCGGATGAGGAGTCATGTTAAAAATTATCAAAAAAAAAATATTCATTCTTTTTGTTCTTCTCATCACGCAACGAATTTCTTCCAATCATCCAGGACGAGGTATTATTGACACCTTCAATGAACATGTTGGAATTTTAGATTTGAATTGTTAAAAGAACAAAGTGACGTTTACAAATCCCCAGGTGGTTTGGTCGGACAAAAACCAAAAGAATTGTTTGCGTTTCATATACTAACTGTTGACAAGTATCTTCCAGAACGTTTTGGTGGTTCATTTTTCTTTTAAGTCACAAAAGTAATTCAAAATGTTGGCGCATCATGACTTTTTTTGTGTTAAAAAGTATTCGTTATCCAGGAATTTTGGACCAGGTTTTTATTGTATAACAAACTGAACAAAAGTTATTGAAATTTTTTTTTTCTAAAAGCAAATGACGGTCTCGTTTTTAAAAGATGTTCGATCGTTTTTTTTAAGCTTTGATATGAGTTAGGCTTAAGGCTTACCAGTTTAAAGTTGTCAACTAATTTTTTACTAGTCTTATCTTTATCAAAATATCATATTAGTTAGCAAAATCCATTTTTTTTTTGGTGTAATATGTAGTTTATAAATGGAATAAACACGTATCTTTTTCAACAAAATTGATAGTAGCTGTTTGTTGTGACTCAATTTTTGAGTTAAATTTTGAACCAGTTTTGCGGCTTTTGTGAACTGAGTTTTGGATCTATTCAACCTTTTAGTAAAAAAACGTTTACTGTAAAAAGCATTATTGGACGCCCCGTTTTCGCACCTACTAATTACTGGAGTTAAGCCGCAAAGCAGGTACAAAGGTACTTTGGTGGTCCAAATGACTGGTGAAAGCAAAATATATAGTACTCTACTTGAAAAAAAAACTAAACTAAAATTACAAAGCCAATTAAACTTATATTAAATAAAAGTTACTTAAATTCAACTTAAATTTTATCTTGTTTACCCATTTTCAAGTCAACGGCGCGGCAATGAGGTGAAAGTTGCAAAATAACAACTGTACAACTGTTCAGAGTAACAGGAAGTCGGAGTAAAGTTAGTGGACAAAGTTTTCGTAAAATCAAAAAGAATAATATTAATTCTAAATTTTTGTCAAAAAATGTGATAAAACGTTTTCGTGATAAATTAACCTCATGGTGATTGAATAAGGTATCTTCTTTGCTCCATGTGGTTTCGTTATTAGGATAATTTTAGTCCTTAAGCATAAACAAGTTCAAAAAAAACATCAAGATTTTGAAGAAAAGGTGCTTACAAATCGTTTTTGATTGTTCATACCCACAAACCGCTTCTTTTGGTTACAACTACCAATTTACCACCGAAGCTTCTGTACTTCCTGGATATGTCTGCAAGAAACAGAAAGTGAGTAAAAGGGCGGAACAGTTTGAAGAAAGAAAAAAAAACGGGTAATTGTTTCTGATTCTTTTGCTGCCTCATCCTTCGTCATTCTATTGCATCCCCCTCCCCCCCTGTGAGTACACAAAAAGTCTTTGAGCAAACTTCCACTTTTCCGCCTAATTTTGTCTCTGTACCCAAAAAAAAAACAGGCCGTGCCTTATTTCAACCTTCGTGATGAACAGGGTAGAAGTTGAGATTAGATGAAATGAGTTGAGACGGATGTTGATTATAGGATTTAATTAAAAGCAAACAGGAGATCATAAAAGGTAATTACAGTGAGGGAAATTGAACATTTTTCCAATAGATTTTTTCCAATAAGATCTTCTTTGGTCATCTTTTGTGTAGAATGAGCTCTATTCAAGATTACCTTCTAGAAACTTAAAGCGTGTGCCCATCCCCTTGTATTTTTAATGTCAATTTTGACAGAAAATATGGCCAAAGTAATTTCAGACTCTGCTAAAACTTCATCACCTAACTGTCAATCATGTTGAAAGAAGAAGTACCACGCTGTAAAATTATACGTTCATATTTTTTTTTTTTCAAATTTTGCAAGTATGGGTTTGGTGTCAAAATTTTGCAAGTTTTGATACCCTATTATCTCCATCACGGCGAAGGGTGACGGGTCAAGTCAAAAAAAAAATGAAAAGGGCGTGGTTGAAATTTCATTAGAACAACGAGCCTTTTGTGGTTGGTTTCTTCTTTTTTTTTATTAGAGAACTTTTTTTTGTAACTCTCTTCAAAAACAACAAAAAATTTCTTTTTATTTATTCGTTTTTTTTAGTTTATATTAATTGAACGCTCATAAATTTCCGTTTTTATTTATAGAAGACACGCTTTTTTTTTGTAAGCCTATAAGCTTTTTTTTTATACACACAATTTAATACTTTTTATACATGGTTATAATTCTGGTTGCGGTAAGGCAATATAAGTAAAACGGAACCCTGTTCGGTGTAATTTCGTGAGATGCATAGCGGCGGCATAAGGCAGAAAGTTAAGTTTGGTGAAAGTGAGATGAGATGCGGCGTGTGCTGAGTAGATCGGGAAATTTCAATAAAATTGTGTCGGTGAAGATGAAGATGACGAGGAGGAAGATGAAGAGGAGGATTCTGATGAATTGCTGGGACTGTGCTGAGCTCTGAAATTTTCAAAAAAAAAAAAAAAAATTTCATTTAAAAACAAACACATTTTGAAAAAAAAAACCACATTGGCTCAATTGCAACGTCAAACAAAAGAAATTCGCAGAGCAGCACGTGCCATACTTAAAAGTTTTTTGCACAAGTTGTCGTTGTTTCATACAACTTTCTCCTCGCAACTTTTTTTTTCTACAAAAAAGTAATTCCGTTTCCTTCACTATCAAATCAACTTTGCATGAAAAAAAAATTATTATTTTTTGTCACCTGTGCACAATAAGCGAATCCTTGGTTTTGTAGCTCTTGTAGCAAATTTCGCAAACATGTAAATGATGTGACCTTTCGTGTATCATAAGGTTGTAACTTTTAGTAAAAATTCGCGAACAGTATCCACAGTAGTACTCATACTTGATTGGATGATTTCGAATATAGCGCGTACTTGGTTTACGTACAAACTCAACTTGTTTAAAGAGCGTATACATTTTGTTCGCCAGTGTCAAAGGTCAAAAGCTGTGACCTCTCTTCTCTAAAATGTCAAAATTTACCAACTTAACTTCCTAAATCTTTTGACACTTAAAAAAAAATGTTCTTACTTTTGTGCTCTCTCAAACAATACTAATCCAGTTGGAAGATCTGGAATAAAAGAAATTTTCAGTGTTCAAGTAAACCACCAAAAAATTTGATCCTTGTCGTCCGTGACTCCCCAAGTAAATTGTATAAGAAAAGGGGTGGAGGGTAACGACGAAGAACCAAAGGGCTGAGTCTGTTTACCTTCTGGGTGGAGCTTAAAAACAACAGGGAAATGTCTTGGATAGGTATGACGAACCACACCTTATCCGCTCGAGTCATGTCCTAATCGGCTTGAGCCGTATACTTTCCTGCTAAAATCTTTAGATGATGACAAAAAGGAAATGTGATTATCGCAGTTTCTCTTCACCGGTGCAAACATCCCGTTCTGCACAAAAAACGTTTTTGTAACCTTTTTACCGTTTCCTCCTCCTCCTCCTCTTCTGTATCAGACTGTACACTTTGTGTGTCCCACCCTTCACTTCTACTGCTTCCTTGTAAAAAGTAACAGTTTGTTGACACTTGGTGGACCCGCCAAGTAGATTTAAATGTTTTTGACTTTCGTTTATGATAAAAATGATTTCAAAATTCAATTATCCCGCCTTCTCGTTGTAGATTAGATTCTTTTTTATCTTCTGCTCCATCACCTCGCCTTTTACTTTTAGATTTTTGATGTAAAAGTGAATTTTTTTTTGGAAGCATGGGTGGGGAAAAAAAGTCAATTTATTCCAGGACCCACCTCAGGCCACGTGGAGTTCCCCTTTGACCTTTTTTTATTTCGTTCGCTTTGAAAAATAATAGGAAAGGCTTCCTTTCCATTTCCGTATGCATGATGATGCCTTTGATCATGGGCAAAATAACAATCTCCATTTTGACTCTTGCAAAATTCCCTCTGGCTAAACAAAAGACGACGTCCGTGTCAATTTTTGAATGGATTTTTGAAAGTTTTAAAGATTTACGATTGGTTGAACAATTGATAATTGATCTCTCTCGATAGAATGAAGATGAAGAAGAGCCACTTTGATCGTCACGATCAACAATTTAGAAGATTTTGGTTTTAAATTGGGGTCATTTAATGGAGCCAATTTTCATTTTATGCAAATTTATACTCCTCTTCCTCATCATCGTTTTCTGTGGAGAGAAAGCTTTAGCAAAATAGAGGCGTTGATATTTTTATAAACACAATGGGGTTTCAAAAAAAAAACGAGTCTATAAAAATTTTTAGTGACACGTGAGTTAATTGATGGAGTGAAGGTCAAGTATTGTATTTCATACTGTTGAAAACAATAGTAACTGTATTTAGATCGACAGGACCATTCGGTAGACAAGGTCAAAACACCGACACTTTTCGTTGAAATGTTTTTCATAAACATAAGTTATAGGTTAACTGTAAACGTGGCCTAAATAAACATAAATCGTTCCTCCATTTCATTTCCTGACGTTTTTCGATTTTTTTTTATTTTTTTTAGATCGGTCAAATTTGTAGTCATTTTCGGTGGATTGTAGAAATGGTTTAAATTTCAGTCCATCTCTAATATGCTTCAGGGCGTGACGTGACAAGTTCGTTTAAAGTTTACACTTAACTAACCGTTGATATCACTTTGCATCAAGTGTTTTAAGATTTTGATCAATTCGTTAATAATTAAATTTGCAACAACGAGATTTTAGATAACAAGAAGAGTTTAATTAAAGTCCCTGCTGGCTCTTTCAAGTGAATAGCTTGGGCATTGGCTACTTTTTACCAAGATTCGATATCTTAAGCCGAGCGCGTGCACTACCCTCTAGAGTGTCAAAACTTAAAGTTTGTCCTCCATAGAAGTAAAGTGTTACCCTATGAAACTGTTAACTAAGTCTTAAAAGTAACCTGTTAATTATAACGAGTTAACTCATAAAATACAATTTATTTTGATTTTATTTTAATATATAAATATTTGTGTATAGAATATTTGTGTCGATGAATGAGCATTGTCCTTCTTTTTGTAATTTCTTAATGCTGACCTTGGCATTCGGTGCCCATATCTGAACTAAGAAAAGTTAAGAGGGACTTTAATCTAGTTATGTTTTTGAATCACTTCGTGAATGAAGACAAGTAATTAAGGAAGCGCAGCAGCGGCAGCGCTTACTAAATTTACAGTAGAAAGCAACAGTTTGTTGTTTCTAGAAGGTCATTTGGACTCTGGCTGGAGTAAAGGTATACTAAAAACGTTTTACAAATACTATAAAATGTTTGCGTGGTACGTCATCTCATGATTGGGATTTGATGGATAATTGATTTTTTATAAATAAGGGATAGAGTTGTAGTAACTGAACTGGCGCACAACATTGTCACCTAGCTTAGTCGCCGAAGAAATCAAACGGCGACCACGGAGGAATACATGACGATGAAAAGGGACGAAGAACCTAAGATGGAAATTAAGACCGAGGAGCTAACTGCATTCATCAAAGAGAGCAACCCTGCAATTCAAAATGAGGTAAGATTTGCAAAAAAGAAAGACTTTAAATATTTTGTATCATATACATCGTTAACCTTTTGTTAATTGATTTAAGCCCTATGGCTGGTCTGGATTTTCGTCGTCTTATTTTGCACCAGCTTGGCTTCAGTTTCTCAACAACAAGAAAGCGTTTCTTATTGGTAAGTCATTTACATACGATAGCGATCATGATAGTAGAGGAAGTAAGAAAGTGACGTGTTAACCAATTTGTAATTCAAATTGGCAGTTTATTCTTTGACCACGGTGCTTCAAGGAACATTTCATACGTATTTTGTATCCGTCATCACAACGCTCGAAAAACTATTCTCAATTCCATCCAAAACTACAGGGATTCTTATGGCCACTACTGAAATTGGACAGGTAACATCTTACAAAATGAAATAAAAAGTTTTCATCATTGACTTCTCATTTTATGGTATACTCATGTTCAGGTGTCATCGTCACTTCTGTTGCCATACTTTATTTCTTCCGGACATCGTCCAAGATGGATGGGCTTTGGAACTGTAGTCTTTGCCGCAGCGACTCTCCTTATAGCTTCTCTTCATTTGATTTTACCACCAGTAATTCCTGGTCCAGCTCCAGAAGAAGATTATTGTCTTCACGAAGATTCGGAATGCAAGGAAGAAGCTTCGACAAACATCCTTTTGTATCTCCTCCTCAGCCTATCGTTATTATCTGTAGGATTTGGACAAACCGCAGGTTCAACTTTGACCTTGACTTTTAAGTTTTTTTTTAAACATGTGTTGCCGCGAAATTGGGGTTACTTTTCTATTTTTTTCCAAAATAGTTTACACTCTCGGTATACCTTATTTGGATGACCATGTTGAGAATCGCGCTAGTCCGGTCTACTTTTGTAAGTTCCATTCGAATTTTTATTTGAGTGTTTTAAGTAAAATTGTTAATTTTTATTTCTAGCAATCACAATTGGCGTTAGAATTCTTGGGCCTGTGATGGGATTCATTTTGGGATCGGTTATTACAAGGCTCTACATCTTTCCATTTTTTGATCCTGGTTACGATCAGTCGAATCCTCATTGGCTAGGTAAGATTTTCAACAGTTTATTTTGGACTTGATGAAGCTTATTTGTTTTTATGGCCAGGGGCTTGGTGGCTTGGAATGTTAATCATCAGTGTTCTTCTTTTCATCATTGCCATCTTCCTGTCGGGCTTTCCGAAAGTGTTGAAAGTATCAAAGTCATCCGAGCGAGGCGAAGCAGGCCTACCTCTTGAAGACTATGAAGCTCAAATCAAAAAGTGCCCTTCTAACTGATGAAGTCGCTCTACCACAGAACGAAAAAATGAATGGAGGAGGTGGTGGGTTGAATGAAATCAAGGACAAAATGGAAGAACTTGAAGCACCACCAGAAAGTAAAAAATTATGTAGCATTGAGGAAGGTGGGAGCGTAGAGGCGGACGGTACGATAGCCTCTCCAGTTCCCACAAGTAGTAGTGGCCGGCCTTCTCTTCGTAACTTTCCAGCAGCTATTAAAAGACTCCTCTCAAATCGTGAGTTAATTAATTCTTAATTTAGTAAGTTTCAATAGATTTGTGAGTCTTTAATTATCACTTAATTGGGGTATATATTCATTATAGGAATCTTGATTTTGAGAATGCTTTCTAACGTATTTCATCTATTGCCCATCAGCGGCCTTTACACATTCCTTCCAAAGTATTTGGAGTCACAGTTCCAATTGA
This sequence comes from Rambutanura hunanensis, assembly GCA_019776465.1. Taxonomy (NCBI): domain Eukaryota; kingdom Metazoa; phylum Arthropoda; class Collembola; order Poduromorpha; family Neanuridae; genus Rambutanura; species Rambutanura hunanensis. The sequence continues at coordinate 3,722 of JABASK010000413.1, read as the reverse complement.
CCGCTGCAGATGCGGCCATGCTCACCGGGATTCTTGGTGTGAAAACTATGAAATTAGAGTTTAAAGTTTAAAACTTTAAAATTTAACCCTTCAAGTTTACGCAAGTGTTAATTTTTAGGAATTCTTGTGATGGGTCTTGGAATTTTGGGCAGTGGTTGGTTCATCCCGCGATGGCAAGGAACCAAACATTCAATTTTCGCTAACTTTATTATCAACGACAATTTTGAATGAAGCAATGTGTAATTATTAGTTTAAACTTCCAGGTTACCAAGTGCCAAAGGTTTAGCGATGTGGGTAGCTGTCGCAGCTGGAATTTATGCCGTTGGCATGTTTGGTCTCATATTTGTTGGTTGTGACGGAAATCAAGTAGTCGGAGGAGATTTTTTGGGGGAGACGAATTCTCCTGGGTACTTACATTTTGAAAGGAAATTTGATCAGTCCAAAATTTATGTATGAATTCAAACAATTGTAGTGACACGTGCCAATCTTGCAACTGTAGCGACAGTAGTTACATGCCGCTTTGCGGCTCTGATGACATTCTCTACGTCTCTCCGTGCCATGCGGGTTGTACAATGACCCAAGTCAACGCTACCGTTGAGGTATTTTTTAAATGATCGAATTTCACATGAAAGTGTTACATATGTAGCTACTGCTTATGTCATGTTCTGTTTTAAATAGTACATAGACTGTAGATGCGTTAAGACAGCTCCACATACGGCTACGCCTTCACTCTGCCCTCTCAACTGTTCTCGATCAAATCTCGTTATCTACTTTATCATTTTCATTGCCATAGTCTTCATTCACTCGACGTCAGAAGTTGGGTCGATGCTTCTAACACTTCGTTGTGTAGAGAAACAGGATAAGGCCATGGCATTGGGATTGGTCCAGTTTTCTATTGGACTTTTTGGAAATGTGCCATGTCCAATTCTCTATGGATGGTTGGTCGATAGAAATTGTTCTCTATGGGGAAAAGACTGTCATATGAATCTAGAAAATTGCTGGCTGTATGACAACAGGGGATTCCGGGAAGTATTTCACGGTAGGTAACATTATTGCGTTTTAGTTGTAATATTCTATTGGTATTCGGTAGCTTTTAGCAATTTTTTTTTGCTTATGTTGTTCACGCCATAAGTTCAGCCTTGCGTGTGATGTAATCCAACTTTTTTTTACTTTTGACAGGAACAACGGCTGCGTTGATGTTCGTTGGATTTCTATTCGATCTTGTAATTTACTATTTGGCAGATGACATTCGATTCGAATGAATGAATTTTTTTTTCTCGAACAAAATCAGGTGCACCACCATGACCAGTGAGACATGAGACAAGTGTGATAAGTGACCATACGTTTTCAATTTGAGAGCTTTTTATTTAAGTTTTAACAAAACTGCATATTTTAAATATTTTATTCTATTTTAATAACAACTTGTATTTCTCTTTTTTGACTGCAAAAAAAAATCTTATCCAGGCTGAAATTTCCGAAGGCACGCACATTTTGATTGTCTTAATGCAAACTTTGGTGAAACTCATTATTTGGCAGGATGCTAAAGCAATTTACTGACTTCTCATGTCGTATAGTGTCACCAATGTGGTTACACTTACGTTACTCATGTCATTTTACCTCAAAAAGACTTTAAACTACTAAATTCTAGGTAAAATGGGTGTAATTTGGAACGAAATTTCATTTTTTATACATTTTAAAAGTCTTCTAGTTTTTGAGAATCCCGACACAGGAGGGCGGGGTCAAGATGGCACTAACATTGTTCAAAAGTCTATTCAATTTTACCGCCTCATGATTTCATCAATACTAAATCCTAGCTTCCCATTGGATCCTTTTGGAATTGGTTCTGTTGACAAGGGAACTTTGTCATCATTTGGATCTGAATCTTCGTCACCTACAACGTCAATCTCATCTTCTTCAACAATGGAATGTGTCAAGAGGTGTCGTCGGAGATCACAGTTGCGTCGGAACACTTTGTTACAATTTTGACATTCGAAGGGTTTAAGGTCAGTGTGGGTAAGAAGGTGAGTTTTGAGATTGGAACGTTGATTGAATTGACCGACTGCAAACGGGACATTTGTGTGGAGATTCATCCAAGTGCAAAATTTTGTGCACTGCTAAAGTTCTTGATTGGCAAAAACCCTTGCCACAGTCGGTACATTTGAAGGGCTTCTCCTTTGAGTGAATGTATCTGCAAAAAATTTGCACAAGGTTAGAAATCGTGTCAACTTCAGTAGATAAGTTAAAAAAATATCCGTGTAAACATTCAATTTGTCAAAATTCAACAGTTGTCGACACTGACAAAGAATTGGCATTCGTGCAAATTCTAATTTCTTCGTGGATTTCGGAAAATTGCACACTTTTTGAAATTTTGGTTTAATATTTTTCCTTTCAAATTATTTTTTTTTTAGTTGTCAACCTGTGATCTCGAAGATGATCTTGTCTTCTGAAGGCTTTGTTACAGATGTCGCAAGAGTACGGGCGTTCATCCGTATGCGTCCGTTCGTGTATAAGCAAATTGTAACTCTTCGTGAATTCCCTCTGACAGTATTTGCAAATAAACTGTTTCTTTGGACGGGTCGAAGGTCGAGGAATCGGTTGTGGTATAGTAACTGTAGTTGGTGAAACTCCAGAAGACGTCGAGCCCGGTGGGGCAATAAATCCATAATAGAGGTAATGTAACTTTTCTGTTTCCATTACATTAGTAATTGATGGTGGTGGGGCTTGTGGTGGGAGAAGTTTAGAAGAGTGCGGATGATGAAACGCCGAAACCCGGGTACTACTCGCACCACCACCACCACTAGAATTTCCATTTGTATTAACTGGAAACATTTTTTTTTAGGTCAGACTGGAAATCCTTATTGCAAGTTGGACGCTAGAAGAACTTGTCTTTCCTCGACGACCAAGCCTCAATTAAAAAAAGTACCCAGAACTTGACGACGACTCTTGTGTCCTGGTCCTGGATGAGTGACAAAGTAGGTTTTTTGGTAGGTAGTAAGTTCAATTACGTTTGACTGTTATTTGTATAATTAATTAGGAGTGCCTTCTGTAAGAAGTGGTTTGACTCTTCTCTTCTTCTTACTGTCTTGCCCTTGATGAATTGGTAACCTGGGTACCTGTCCTTTGTCTATAAGTGCCAAGTTTGAAGATGAAGAAGCCATTTGGGCAGAAGCACCTGTGGCTTCTCGAGATGATCTTCTTCCCTTCGTTAAAAGTTGGTAGATTCCACCGATGGATTCCAATCCTCTTTTTGCTCCTTGCATCTTTTGGCTCCTGGGTACAAAGCCCAGTTTTTTATGATCCCACTACAGGTAGCATTCCTTCTTATTCTTATAATGGCAAGTAGCCGAACCAGGAGAAGATGAGGGCTACCTTAACAGAATTGAATAGGAAGCCACTTAAGCATCATAAGATGAAACTAAGGAACAAAAAAATATCCGAACTTATACCCACCACACCTTCATCTTCTCTTTGCAACAAAGGACCTTTTACGTTAAAAAAATACAATAGGAAAATTTAACCCTCTGCTTTTTTTTTTACAAAAATTGATATATACCTCTAGACAATCAAGTGGGGCCTGATTCCCCCACTCTGAACGGGTTAACTTGTGACAATTTAATTTAACGTTTTGCTAATTTTTTTTTAAATTAAGAATAATGGAGGGCTCTTTGGATTCATGAGAATATACAACTTAAATTAATGACACATGGCAGAAGTGGATTTAA
>JABASK010000412.1:0-10791 GCA_019776465.1 Rambutanura hunanensis | reverse complement strand
GAGGAACTGGTTTACGAAGATTTATAACTTGATAATAACATCTTGGTTTTTTGTTTTGTTACATCCTAGGCAGAAGCACGGCTTGCTGCGAGGCGACAAGCTAGGGCAGAAGCTCGTGAAATTCGAATGAAAGAACTGGAGAAGCAGCAGAAGGAAGCAGAGGACAGCGCAGATCGACATTACGACATGCAATCTACTGGTATTACGAAACTTAGCATTTTTTCTTTCAATTCGGGATGACATAATTAATGTTTTTTTGTTTAGATGTAGTAAATCGTGCTGCATTTCGTGTAGCCCTTGGAAATCACCGCCCAGCATCTCAAACCCACTCGTTGGGTTCTACAAGCTACCATTCAAGTCGGCGGAGTTCAGAAGAATCTTCTGAAGATGGGCACATGGGCATGAGAGACATACGAGTAAGTTAAAACTAACCAAATTAGTTAATTAACGAGCAGTAGTTTTCTACTTAACAACCCTTTGGAATTACAGTTACTTAAAATTGGGAGTTATCACCCAATTTATCTTTGACTACTTTTTATAACTTTCTTCTAATTTTTCTTTTCCGTCTATTTTCTTCATTCTTTCGGCAAACGTAGAACGGATCCACTGATCGCTACGTGCTGTTAAGGGTAATTACATTTACGAGATATTTTTCGTAGTCGAGCTTCTATGTAAAGTTGCTTCTGTGTCGTATTACGGTAAAATATTTTTTGAGTCTTTACTAATTAATGTTCTTTTGATTCTGTAGCACGAACTGAAGGAAGTGGAAGATAAATTTAGGAAATCCATGGTGCAGAATGCTCAGTTGGACAATGAGAAATCGGCCTTGACTTACCATGTAGAGTTACTCAAAGACAAAATTGAGGATTTGGAAGAAGTTCTGAGTCAAGTATCGAGGGAATACAGGGATAAAAGTAGAGACTGTGAGCAATTGAAACGGGTTACCGTGGAACTGCGGGAAGAGCTTGCATTCCTTAAGTACCAACTTCAAGAAAAAGAACAATTGATTAAAGTAAATTTCGTTGGATATGAAGCTGCCTAGTGATTAGATACTTTAAAGTAAAACTAGTATTTTTCTATACGTTCTAGGAGTACGGTCTAGTCGTTGTGGAAAATGAAATTGATGTAGAACTACCGAATGGTGAGAGAACGACGAGATTGAAACGAACGTTGGTGACGCAGGAAACAGCAAATGTACTCTCTACTTTGGGTGATGGCTCATTAGGTAAAACTATATGGATGGAATGAAGAGGAATCGATAGCTAATTGTAATTTTAGTTGAGAAAAATTGATATGAATTTTTGAATTATTTTTTAGATGTTCGATTAAAGAGAGTTCTAGAAGAAAAGAATGAGTTAATGGATGTAATTACGTAGACTCAAACTAGACTTGGAAGAAGAACAAAGTATCAATTCGAAAGGACAGAATCATGTCAATTCAAATCACACCAATGGGCCTGACTCAGATCCATCAGAAATACATCGTAAAAAGAAAACATAAATTGGATACAATTTTACGTTGAATCAAACCTGAGCTAACGCTAGAATTTTTTGTTGCTTTTTTACAGGAGAAGTGAGCAAACAAATGGCAGATTACAAATACAAAATTCAAAAATATGAACAAGAAATCCTCGCATTGCAGGCCAATGTAAGTGGCAAATAATTTAGTAGTTTACTGAAATTTCAAACATGGTAGATGAAAGTACTATGTGGCTCCCGCTCCATTGCATTTTTTTGTTGCAGGTATCGAGATTGGACGGTCAGGTCAACAGGTATCGAACAGCAGCAGAAGAAGCAGAAACACGAGAAGATGATTTAAAAGTGGAGAAACGAAAATTACAACGCGAAGTAAGAAATTGCAAAAATTATAGAAAAGTTTTTTGTTAAAGATGCTAGACCTCTTTAGCCTACTGCACTTTACAGTCAAAAGCATTTGGAACGCATTAACAATCTGATTTTTGATTTTCTCTCTTGGTCCTTTGAAGTTCTGATGTAAAAAGTAATGGTGGCCTATGGTTTCTACCTCTTCTTCACACTTCTATTTTGCATGAATTGAAAATTGAATTCTTTTCCTTCCAGGCATGAGGCATGAAAACTTCTTTTTTTTTTAATAATTCACAACCTCAAAACGTAGAAGACTAATCCTGTTGCTTTTTAACACTCGCCTCGGCTTTTACCCATTGCTTCTTGCATTAGTTTCTTGTTGGCTTTAACCAACACCTTTTTGTTAGACGCTGAAGAAAAAATATTTTTCTTTTCGTTATTAGCACTAGGTATTTCTAAAAGTTGGTTTGACTGTTTACAGTTACGTGAAGCTCAATCCAGATTAGATGAAGTGGAAACTACAAATTCTCATTTACAAAAACGATTGGACAAATTGAAGACGGCGAAATCAAATTTACTAAAAGATCTTTAGATTTAAAAAAAAAAAGTTAGTCAATCAATCACAATCAGATGGACTCAAGCCACTTACAAAATACCGACACTGCTGGAGCGGTTAATAACCTTTTTCGTCTTTTTTTTTCCAGCCGATTTAACTAACTCATTACGTTAATGTTGTTATATAATTGACTATAAGTTGTCTAATGTTTAATGTTACTTTAACATTAATGTCTGTTACCAATCTTCCTAAAGAAACGGGAAGGGAGGCTTTTCATCCCTCTTAGGCAAAAAAGAACTATTAGAACTCGGTGCCATGGTTAAGAAACACTTGCCTGTATAAAACAAAACAAAAAGGTATTTGAAAATTAATGTTACGAAAAGTTAGTCAGTTAGGACATGTTTTTAGTTGAAGGGTTAGGTGACAAGTATTGACATATCAATGACTGACTGAATGGTATTATAAAATGGACAACCGCGCCACCCCCAACCCCCGTCTCTGAATGTCCATCCGATACGGTCCTTAAAAAATTGACAAGTCCACTTGAACAATAAATTAGCATAACGTGTCGCAGGTTATCTTATAGTTCGGGTAATACAAGTTTCTTAGGGTTAAGTTTACATACATTTCTTAACTTTTGACATTTGTAATTCGGACTTTTTTTTTTAAAAAAAAGACGTTTTTCTACCGAAAAATTCAAGTTGGACTTGAGGGTAGATGAAAGGCGTTTTGTTTTGGGTGCTCGTTGGTATGTAAAGGTACTGATGGACAGTTTTGTATTAATACTTAATGACGACTCTTGGATAACTAAATAGTGTCATGTTTCTAAATTGTTGACATTAGTTGTTAACCCTTTACCACGCGCATTGTCGAGTTTTCAAATAAAAACAAGCTACAGTTGACAAACTCGTTTCGTCTCGAGACTTGTTCAGTCTCTCAGTAGATTCTAATTAATTCTCGTTACTTTTTAGAGTCAACCGCGTCTTGTGTTTCACAAAATGTCCTTTTGATTTTAACAATCCTCGATTTTTTTTTCAATTGTGTTTATACGGGAATGTAACGACTCCCGTTATTTATTTCGTTATCGTCGTCCTCATTTCTATTTATGACAACTTTCAAAAGTCGATTAGGCCATTGTCTTCTCTCTCACCAGCTTTTTGAAGTGTCGTTAGCCTTTTGGGGAGGTATGTTCTTTAAACTTGAAAGTCCAGATTGATCTGGTCTTTCTGTGACATGACTTTGGTAGACTAGAAATCGAATGAGAATGAATCATGAAAATTACAAAGTCCAATGACTTTGTGTCATCTTGTCATTGCCCAGTAGAAACTCGATGGAGTAACAAGGTTAAATCTGTGCAAAACAAACAATTTTCTAAAGAGGTATTTCAGAATAGCGGATTAGATGAGTAACGTTTTTTTCTTCTCTAAGGCGAAACTACGATGGGGCATTGACTGAAACGAAGTTGTCCTTATCCCAATCCAGGGTCGAGGTCACGAGGATAAGGTAAAGTTAAGCGGATAAAAGAGAATAGTAACGTCATGGGTCATCACCTCACTGCGCACTGGGTATCATTCCAGAATGATATAAATGGACTCAAGTGGTTTTCCAGAACTAGTAGCGAAACAAGTGGACAAAAGACAAGACACACTAGAAGAACACAATTCAAAAATACTTTCACGTTAACTAACATTGTGTTAATTGGTTTCATCATGATGCATCTTAACGGTGGACGATCTAACGGGCATTGTCAAAATGGTAAGACAAGTCACCACTACGGTAACGGTACGACGATCCATCATCCCGTTTCAATCCCACCACCAGCACAACTAAAAAACCCGATTTAATGTTCCGGATAAACTTCTTATGGGTCCTGGTCCATCGAATGTGTCACCGAGAGTTCTGGAAGCTACAGGACTTCCGCTTATTGGCCATGTTCACAAAGAATTCTTTGAGGTTAGATCCCTAATTATATAAAATACATTTACTTTAGTTTAGAATAAAACGTTTTTGAGTCTGGAAACGTTTACCAATAAAAAACAAGTACTTTTTCTTTAGATCATGGATGAAATTAAAGCCGGGTTGCAATATGTCTTTCAAACGGAGAATCCTTGGACAATTTGTCTCAGTGGGCCTGGACGTAAGTTGTTTTTACTATAAATTTGAATTACATTAGCTTTCTTTTGTCATTTCTCAAAACGTTTTTTTTTGTTACTTGTTGTAGATGCTGGAATGGAAGCCGTTTTGGTCAACTTACTCGAACCTGGACAGAAAGTACTCGTTGGTGTGCACGGAATCTGGGGAAACCGTGCAGGTGACACAGCTCTACGTCTTGGTAATTACTTAAATTAAAAGTAATAAATAAATTTTTATTTAAAATTTGGTCATCTAACTTGTTAATTAAAATTCCCAGGTTATGAAGTTCATCGGTTGGAAAAAGAACTTGGACAGTCTTTTAAATTGTCTGAAATTGAAGCCGGTCTGGAAGCTATTCGACCCAAAGTTCTCTTTCTAGTTCATTCTGAATCATCAACTGGAGTTATGCAAAATCTTGAAGGTGTTGGAGACTTATGTCGAAAGTAAGCAACTCACAATTGCAAATTTTTTGCATAAAGTTTACCGTTGGGTCACAAAGTTTTCAAAACTGTCTTCCAGGTTCAACTGTTTACTGGTAGTGGACGCCGTTGCTTCACTTGGTGGTAAGATTCTTAACTTGTTTAGTTAAATTCGACACTTTTTTTGAAAATGAGCAAATAAAAAAAAAATTTTTGGGGGGGAGGGAGGGTTAACTGAATTGGTAATTTTTTTTTAAACTAGTACTGATTCAATTGATTGTTGATGTTACTTAGGTGTGCCATTTTACATGGATGCTTGGAAAATAGATGCAATGTACACTGGCTCACAAGTAAGTTTTTTTCGATATCGATATTCAAAAGTAAAAACAAAATTTTTTAGAATAAGTTAATTGCTTCTTCCTAGAAATGCATCGGAGCTCCTCCAGGAATTGCACCAGTTAGTTTCGGACCTAGGGCAGTGTATGAAGAAAAAAAATTCAAATTATTTTTTACACAGTTTTTATGAAATTACTAATATCAAATTTAATAATTTTTTTTCTAAAAATATAGAAAAGCAATCAAAACGCGTCAGACTCCAATACAGTCATTATTACTAGACATGAATTTACTAGCTAACTACTGGGCATGCGAAGAAGACGGCAAACCTCGAGCATACCACCATACCCCGCCAATTCCTCTGTTCTACGGAATTCGTGAAGCGTTGGCACAAATGGCGAGTGAAAAACTTGAAAATATTTGGGTACGACATGCTGATGCTACAGCACGTCTCCATGCCGGATTCGAAGCCATGGGTCTTACTTACTTTGTTCAAGATTCTGTACGAAAGGCTACCTACCGTCACGACCATTAACGTTCCTTCCACCGTAACCGATTGGCGTCTCGTAACGCAGTATGCGATGGATAAGTAAGTAGACTTAACCTCCTTTGAGTCTCTATCAGGTTAGGTTAAGTTAACCTAACCTTACCTAATTTTCTTCAACTTAAATTTTTGGTGTTTGGACAAGTTTTCACTAATTGTTGCAGATACTTGATTGAAATCGCTGGAGGATTGGGTGACACGGTTTGGGAAAGTTTATCGTATTGGAGTCATGGGCTACAACGCTTATCCAGGAAAAGTTGACCGTGTCCTTCAAGCCCTTCGTGAAGGACTTGACTATGCTAAACTTCACGGACGTCTTTAAACTTTCACTGGCACGTTTATCCTCAGACGAATCTCAACCTTTTAAATTATTTAGTTCAACATTTGTAGTCAATTTGTAGGAACCGTATATTGCAAACCCACCAAAAGTCCCACCCAAAAGTTTTGAGACCTGGATAGAATTTTATTTTTATTTCTTGTCATTTTTTTTTTGTGAAGGCTCTCTCATCTTTGCACGACCCACCACCGGGGGGTGGCTCGCGCAGACGACTTAAAGGGATTAACATATTTTCTTCTGAAACAAAATAAAAACAGCATTTTCTTGCAACAAAAACTTTTTTTTTGCATTGCACGTGCACATGTTTTGACCATTAAATTTCAAAAATTAACTGGTTTCTTCAAATAATTTTTTTTTTGTACAAAAAAATGTTGTTTTTTTTTTACACGGACAGAACCTGCTGTTGATTGTGTCAGTTGATTAGTCAATTGTTGGCAATTCTTCGTAATTAAGGTGAGTACGGGGAGGAGTTGTTTGGGCCCTTGATTCACTCCCAATGAAGTCGAATTCTCCAAATTTCAATTGGTGCGGTGTGTAGGTGGGAGGCTGGCGCCACTCACTTTCATCTCCACTTGACCATTTTTTGTGCAAATATTTGCAATTTTATAGCAGGAGTAGGGCTACTCTTAGAAAAAAAACTTCATCCATTCACAAATTCACAAATTTGAGAAAGTCCAATTTTTTTTTGTTGTTAAAGAAGATACAAATTCCTTGAGAATCTTGTCAAGACGAAATGAGCTGGAAAGAAAAGACACAGTTTGGGGGGAGTTTCTATTGTTACGTTTTTGAGCGCTTAATTCAAATAGTACCTCAATAAAATTGAATAGAAAAATTTTCATAGAAAATGTTCTTTATTCGAAAAGGAGGTAGGTGTGAGGAGGAGACTGGTCATTTCACATCAGACAGCTTGGCATCGCCTTCATAAATTTTGAAAAAACTTTTATTTTATCCCTTTTCAAAAAAAAAAAAAAAATTTTGTCCCCTTGTCATAAACTTTTTTTTTCCTTCAAAATTTCGTCTTTTGAAATAAATTTCTTTTGAATTTACTCCAAAAAAACCTTCTTGCCTCTTGTGTGTTCCTGTATAGTAGCAGGCGAGGATGAGGAACGTTTGTCTATTGTTACTTTCTGGATTATTTCCTTCTGAAGAGGAGGAGGTACCTTTACGAGTTTTTCAAAAAAGAAGGATAGAAATCTTCCAGAAAAAATTGCCATTCTTTCTTAAAAATCCTTACTCATACTAGGGCAATTGGACTGAAAAGATTGGAATTTTAATCCGATTTAACAAGAAACAACTTTTGGAAGAAAAAAACAAATGACACCAAAACTGGACGTGTTCCCCAGGGGTGCCCAACTGTCTAAGGTTTCTCCAAGTGTCCAATACCAGGCGGCCCTTTAAGTGACCAATTGTCTTTGTCATTGTCACAGGTGTCAAATGTATCCTCTTGTGTGGCAAAAAACGGTGCGAAAGGGTTATGACATTCGACACGTTATAATTAAGGGCCCTCACACTCTACCTGCTTAAGGGACCACCGCCATGTCGTACTCGTCTCACATCACGTACGTGTTTTGAAAAACGGTCTTCTTTTTTTAAATAACTTTTCAATAACTTTTGAGCGTTATTCATAAAAATTTCATTCTTGTTCAGGGATTGAATAAGTAAGTTTGAAGGAGAGTTCGTCGTGAGATGTGCTGACGACGCTCCAAGAGGTTTTTTGGGACTCAAAGACGTCCGACTCCTTTTTTGATCTCTTCAGTTCAGTTAACACTCTCATAGAGATCACTTCCCGAACTTCACACTTTATACGCCGCCTTTCTTCAATCAAGTGCCAGATTGAGCTAAAGGTCAAAGAGACCTTAGAAGGAAAGAGTCATTTAAAAAGCCTAAAAGGATATTAAACACCTTTGCCCCTGTCAAAAGTTAATGAGTGTTAGTGAAATCTTTCGACCTCTAACGTCATTCATGGCGGAAGGCGCGAACTAAATTTTTTTAAAAAAATTCGAAAAATACTTAAGTTCCTTCGTTACGTGTCATTTGAGAGAAAAGAAATTGAATTGCTAAGTTTTGTGAAGTGATAATGCGGCAGCATTCTTGTATTTGGGCTTTGGTCCTTTACCTCTTGTTCTTCATCGTTACGTCTACAGATTCTACGCAATAACCCAAATAGGATTGACGGTATTAGAAATTTACGAAGAAGTAACAGATCCAAAATGCCACTCAAAGCTGAAGATGGACGTGGAAAATCGAAACGGGCTGGAGGTAAGAGAAAGTAGCTACAAATTTTTAGCAAAGGTTTTGACGCGTCTGACATTTTGTACTAAAAAGAGTACGCTATTGCCATTTACTAAAAACGACGTAAGTCAATTCGACTGAAAAGAACAACTACCCAATGACCTTTGACCGTACTGCTCAATTTTGGACTTGATTGAGGTCTTTTTATTCTAAAGGGTTAATGAGGAGATCTAATCCAAGATACACGTCGAGACTTTTCTAAAAGTAACGATGCAGTTGTACAGGATGATAAATTGTAAAAATGCAGTTTTTTTTCATCTCGTAGTACAATAGTTGTAAAAAGCAATCCCCCCCCCCCCCGTCAGCCCCAACCCTCCAGAACCAAGTTGTGCCAGAAAGGAAGTAATTGATTGTTTTCATTATAATCAATCTAGCCAAAATTTATACCACCCTCCTCCATTCAAGTGGAATCAAGTGGCAGATGACGCTCCTTGGCTCCTCTTCTTCCATGAACACAATTTCCAACCCCTTTTGATCAAAGTTAATAAGGACGATCTCCTTGAAATGAACGCGGTCAGGTCCAAGGATATCAAGAAAAAACTTTAGGTTGAATTTTTGTCAAAATCTTTTTTTAGGGTAAATTACCAACCAAGCCTAATAAATTTAATGAGTCTGGGCGAATGCTCAAAAACTTTGTTTTTCAAATTAAACTTGTAAAAGTTTGGGGGGATTTGTTTAGGATGAAATTGAGCAAAGAGAAAGTTGTTTGGTGAAAGTTGGCGGCTAATTTCCTCTCGACGTCCGTCTGTTTCCGTTTGATCTTTTACGGTTGAACGACTAGCATTTTTTACTTTTTTGCAAAAAAACGCGGGCGAAGTGAAAGAAGTAAAGAGATAGTTATTGCTGCTCGAGTAGAAACACGAAAAAGATTTTTGGCGCCAGGCGGATCTTGTAGATTTTTTTTTTGCAAGTCTGGAACCCAGAGTGTTGTACTTGGGGCAGGGTTTTCTAACGTTAAAGATAAAGTTGTGTCTTACTGTTATTACTCTCGAGATGTCTTTCGTCTATATTTACATTAGAAGAAGGGCTTCTCTCAACATAGTCCGCGCTCCCACCGTTACAATGCGTCCCCACCCCGCCCCACCACCGCCGTGCTCTTACTGTCCTTGTCTCAATCTTCGGCATTTAGACTATTTTTTTTCTTGAGCTTGTCTTCACTTCTTAGTAAACGGAACGTACGTAACCAAGAAAATTAAGGAATCCAAATGGAATTCCGTGATAACTTTCTCTATTTCCTTGTCGTTAGCCCAAAAAAGAGAAAGTCGAACGGAAACTTTGAATGACCTCTACCAAAATGGGGCCTTAATTTCAAAGGCGGCGCCGAACTCCCTCCAAAGTTTGCAATAATAGTTTCCTCCTGCTCTGAATTCACATAAACATGGTAAAAGTTTTTGCAAAGAGGAACAAAGGCCAATTCGTAGAATTTCCAATGAAAGTAAATTGAGCGAAACGAAATGTTAGAGAAATTAAATTTTGTAATTCCTAGAATTTAGAAGGGAAAAGGTCAAAATTTCCTTAATTTTTCTGGTAGAGTTGATTCTTTATTTCGAACTTAATTCTTATTTTTAACAAAATTGGAATAAAATGCTCAAAAAACAACAACAACTTAAGTTATTCAAAATTGACAAGTTTTTTTTTCAAAAAGAATAAAAAGTTAAATAAAGTTTCATGTGATTGATTATCCTTTTGTAAGTAAAGTAACCACCTTTGTCCTTTATGATAATTTGGTGGGTTTTAGTTTTATAATTAATTTAAAAATAAATCTTTCTGTTTTTATTAAAATACGTTTTAATTTTTTTCCTTAATTGTTTTTTTTCTTTACAGAATGTCGACTTGGAAAAGATGTTCATGAAATTGGAGAGAGTTGGAGTCCAGATTTGGGTGAACCCTTTGGAATCATGCACTGCATTCACTGCTCTTGCGAACCCGTAAGTTTTCTTTGAACAAAATTCACTAATCAAATTCAATTGACTCATGACCAATTAACAATGGGCAGAGATGCAGTTGAAGGCAGGACACTTCTTCTTTGCAGTGTATTTAATTTTATACACTTTTTTCCTTGTGGGTCGAAATATTCCATATGGCCCAACCTTAGTTTATCTGGTGGGCCATATGGACACCCTCTTCTCGCTTTTCAAATCCAATTGTATGCAAAGTGGAACTTTATGTTGTCATTTTCCATGCCAATATAACAAAAGGGAAATGACGCGTAGACGGCGACTGGAGGAAACTGGTCATGAACTGTTTGCCAATTGTATTCTACCACTTTCAAGCCAAAAATAATAATTTTTAATGACTAAACTAATTTTCTTTACCTTTTTTGTTAGGTGCTAGTCAAATACAACTAACGT
>JABASK010000411.1:0-15239 GCA_019776465.1 Rambutanura hunanensis | reverse complement strand
TACTTACTACTTTTCTTGAAAATTTGAAAAGGGCGCCCGAGACTTTAAGAATTAATGACCAGACCAATCAAATGACCTGGAACAGAGCGTATTAAAAAACTAGAATTAGCAATCTGTTACGCATGACTTGGTCTTGAGAGCTACAATACAAGATGAAACGTTTCATTTTTTTTCATAACAAATGATCATTTGAACTTTGCGGAAAAAAAAATCCTTTTTTTACTAAAAAATAACGACTTAACTGCCCAAAAATGAGACGTGAAACGGGATCCAATTTTTGGAAAATGGTTACCTAGGTGATTTGAGTGATTGATGAATTACCAATTTGAAACCAACGACAGGTGAAGACAAAAAAGGCCTTATCTTACAAAGTGAAGCATTCTTTACACAATTTGTATAACTAGACGTTTTTAATTTGATTTTGAAGAAGCGGGAAATTCAAAAAAAAGTTTAAAAACGTTGAAAGCCCACTCCTGCTGTTTAAAATCTTCTAAATCTGAAAGAAATACAAAAGGTTTCAAAACAGTTGGAAGCAAGAACAGGAAGGGACGCTACAAAACAAAACTAAGTTTTAACCGAATAAATTTTCGAGTGAATTCAATGTTGTTTTTTTTTTTAGAAAATGTAGTAAGTTACGTTTTAAAATAATTTAAAAAAAAAGTTGAAACATTTGCGAATGCTTTCTTTCCAAAAAATTTGAAATGTTCAAGGTTACTACTGTTTATTGAGTTAAGGTTTATCCTAATTAAAGTGAAGGTTTAATTGACAGGTGAGCGTGACATGAAAGGCCTCCCCCGAGAAATCCAATTGTTTTTGCTCGTGTACGTGTTGTTTTGATGATTTTTTTTTAAAAGATTTCTACCAATGATAAAAAAGAGGACGACCCTAACGCTAAATGATGAAGGCAAAACTAAATTTCAGCCGGAAATTCATTTTTATACTCGACTAACAGAGCGAGTCAGGCCTTTTCAAGGTCTCCCGCCCTCTTCTCATGTTAAACTTTTTGGGGCGAAGAGAGACTTTTGCAATGAATACTCACAAGCGCCACTTTATAACAAAATTCCCCGGGTAAAATCATCAATTTTTAGCCGCGCAAAGGTCTATAGGAGATGGCACGTGGAGCCACTTTATAAANAACAAAATTCCCCGGGTAAAATCATCAATTTTTAGCCGCGCAAAGGTCTATAGGAGATGGCACGTGGAGCCACTTTATAAAGTCTCTTATAGATAAATCGTTACCCGCAAAAAGGCGGCAAATGTACGTTTTATGAGCCCACTGGGATAGCAGCTTTCTTTACCATTACCTCTACAAAATGACTTACGATGAACGAAATTAGACCGAATAAATTCGTCCCAAAAAAACTGCCCAGCATTCAATTTTCGTCAGCACAACTAAAGTAAACCCTAAAGTGCTACTAATTTTTTTAAAAAAAAGTATTTAAGATTTTAATTAGGTAAATACAAAATTTTACATTACACAAATCTACTAATTTATTCTTTTTATAAAAATTTTTAAGAAAAATCTTACGTTAGTTTTTTTTATCAGTTTTAACATCGTAAGTAAAGTTAGTTGGTTTTTAGGGTAGATGCATTCGGGACAATTTATGCCGGAAAAATTTGCCAGGCTATCGACCAATTTTCGGGAGCGTATGAACCTGACGCATTTTTTATCAAAATTGAATTAAAATGATTTACGAAGAAAATTTAAGGAAGGGTCGAAGGGAGACCCCTGGGTTTGGGATGGAACTTGACCCGCGGCACACCACTGTGTTAGGAGGTAATAATTCTTTTTTTAAAAATCGTGTTTTTTTTTTAAAAAAATGATTAGATCGGTTTTAAATTTTTAGAAATATTTCTCGAAATTTTAATGCTTGCAGTTTGACGTTAGTCTAGATGGTTAACGCCAGCAACTGCGTTTCGCCTCTCCAATATGGTTCGTTCGTAAACTTCTTTTGAAACTATTTTTTGTTCATATTTAGTTTTTGCAGAAAACGTATTATCGCTCACAAAAAGAAATATTTTGGCAAAAACTAATTACCTCAGTTGCCAAACCGTATAATTGACTTCACTTTGCCCCTTAACGTTTTTTCCCCTTATTTTCGCATTACTCTTCAAAAAAAAAGGAAGGTTCGTCTCGTTCTGTTCATTCATTTATTTGCCAATTGGCTAATTTGCTCTTTGCCAAAAAAAAAAAAGAGGAAGGAGCAACAGAGCGATAAAAAGCGATATTTCCCCTTAATCATGCTTATTCTTTATGGACCTTAAGAATTTTTTTAACCAAAAAAAAACACGTTTCTTTTACAATGTAATTTTTCCGTGCAATTTTATAGTACCAGCATTTCCCTCCTCTGCAAAATACCGTGAACTTGATTCTTTCTATAAAGACGTTTGCCTACAGTTTTTGCGATCATTATCGCACTTCCCGAATTTAACGTTCTTTTTTTTGCAGTTTATCTTTGTTTTTGCAATATTTTCGCATATCCATCTTTTGTTGTAAGTTTCCACAAGTTTATGACTCTCATCGCCGATGCCTTTTGTTTCATTTTTTTTCTCAGGTTAATGAGTTCCGTGCTTTTATCTCAATTAATTGAGTCTTCCTATTTAACTCTTCGCTTTCAATTAGTTCTTGGAAAACGGCTTGACTTAACCTGTCAAAAGATATTTGAACTCTGGTGTGTTCCCTCAACCAAAGAAGCCTTCTCGAAAAAAAACACGTCGTGAGATGAAGGTTTTTTTTGAAGATTCAAAAGTTGATGACAAACCAGTTTTTTTCGAACAAGTGGCATAATTTTGATAAATTTGACCTCTCCTGTGACTCTAATAGGGGTTTTAGTTCAAACTGAAATCAACCTTAAAACCACTACGAATTAATTGTCTCTTCGTTTTAAGTTACGCAGCAAAAAAAAACGCTAAGAAACTTATTATGATGACAAACTTCTTTTTTTTTTGTATAAAACAAAAGCAAGTTCATAAATGTGAAATTTGTCGTACAAATTTGAGCGCATCACATGCAATGTACAGGAAAACATTAAAAACTATGAGGGAAAAGTGTCGCAAAAAGAGTGACATACAAGTTTTTTTTTTTTGACAGTGCGCGTTTATATATTTTTCTAATAAATTATTTTAATTAAATATTTTCAAAATTTCAAAAGTAAATTTTTTTTTAATACTTGCAGAATTTGATAGAGTAATAATAATATTCGTGTGA
Source organism: Rambutanura hunanensis (assembly GCA_019776465.1). Taxonomy (NCBI): domain Eukaryota; kingdom Metazoa; phylum Arthropoda; class Collembola; order Poduromorpha; family Neanuridae; genus Rambutanura; species Rambutanura hunanensis. The sequence continues at coordinate 12,031 of JABASK010000411.1, read as the reverse complement.
GTTACGTAAAATATAAAAGTTTTTTTTACTTTACTTTACTTTATTAAAGATAAAAAAAATTCTACACTTTTTGCTGGGATGTAAAATTCAAGTAAATTTCCTCCGGAGATCAAATTAAGATTTCTCATGCCCTACTAAATATGAACCGCGTGAGTAACTCAATCAGAACGAGTAATCAGAAACAGATTCACGTTCATGAGAAATAAATATTTTGGTTGAACCTTCAAAAATTTAAGTATATACCAACACCAATAGAAACGTGTTGCACTATATTACGCGTCTTACTTTTTTTTTGACACATTTTTATTTCACAAAGCTCAAGTTTTAAGTTGGCCAATGATCTATAATGAGTTGTACACGCGAGTGAAATTAATGGGAAAATCTTGTCTCTCGGGACAACTCTTCTTTATTTTTTTTTTTTTTGACCTCAAAGAAAGTCAAGTCACCCACCACAAATTTGAGTCTGATTCCAGATCAAAGGTTCCCACCAAAAAAGACTCTAAAGTATAAAAACATGTCCCTGGACGACAATCCTTACACAATCAACCCACATCCATCTCAATCCACCCCACTGAACTTCAAACACCAGAGAGCTACTTTACTCTAAATCCTTCAGAGAGTGAAACAGTTGAACAGTGTCGCCCTTAATTCAACCTTAAGCAGTGGCGTCCTTTGTCTCATTTAGATATGGACTGTAACATAATTTCAAAAATGCCTTGCATAAACGTCTGGACATTTTTTCCAGGAGTTGTGATTAGATGGGAGCATTCCTGGACGATTAGAAAGGTCACATTCACCCACGCGTGCGCCGTTTTTTTTTTCAATTCCCAAAATTTACCTCTACACGTGCGCATTTTCACTCAGGATAAAAAGCTGCAAAATTAATGCACGTTTTTTTTTGAAAAAAAAAGGATACAAATGAGGAAAACTTTTGGTAGTGGAGCAGTGTAAGACGAATTATAGAGGATGAGTGATGGAAGGTTGGCTGGGATTAATTAAAAAGGGCGTTGGAGGAAATGTCAGTGTACGTCAAAAAAATATAATTTTTTTTTGAAAGTTTCAAATTGTTTCAATTAAAAACAGAGAGGAGTTAATCGGTATGAGAGTTAACTAGCACAAATCGGCGGAAGCGGAAATGAAGGTCAGCAGCACAAAAAAAAATTGAATGAGGTTTTAATGGGGGTAAAGTAGAGAGAAGAGTCAAAACAATTGATAGAATAAATAGTGACAGGATTTCAAATTAAAAAAAAATTTTTTTCATTCGACCAAGGGCTTATCCTCTGTCCCTAATTTTTTTTTTCAAAATCAAATTGAACTTTTTTGTTCACTTACGAACTCAATAATTGAAAAAAAAAGAAACACTTTACGAAAAAAGGAGTGGAGATTAGAGCAAATTGGATCAAAAGAACAGACCGCGTAGAAGGTCAGAAATGCGATGAATAAAACTTTTTTTTTGCTTGCAATTTTTAAAAAAAGAACTTATGCAATTTATTACGTTTTTTTAAAAATTAAGTGTCTGAGAGTATATTTTTTTTTAGTAAGGAAAAAAGTCAAGAAAAAAAGAAATTTATGGAAGAATTTATTTTTTACCGAAAAAAAAAATTTCATTGGGAAAAAACGTAGTAAGTTGAAGGCTGGGAACGCACGTTTTACTGTGCGGGTAGTTTAATTAAGTAGATTTTATTAATTAGTATATAGAAGTTAATTAATTTTTGACAAGAATAAATTTTTAAGTTTGGAAGCATAATTCTCATTCAGTACCTTTCGTAAAGAATTTGTGAAAAATGCACGTAATTCTCATGCATTTTTAAAGTTAAAAGTGCTAAAAGTTGAGTCAATTATGTTTTCGAAGTTAAAGAAAAAAAAATTGAGGGATTTTTACGTCGTGATTGTTTGAAAATTTAAGGGTGAGTTAAATTAATGAGAGAAAAAATAAATTCAAGTTCACGATTTACAGCAAGGCTAAATTCATCTTTAATTAGTCACGAGTCACTGATTTCCGTCTTTTCCTTTTTACAAGTCCGTCCCAAACTGTTCCTAATTACTCTAGGCTTTAATTAACACACCTTTTCAAACTTCTTCCTCAATTTAGTAGCGGCATCAACGATCATCCCCCTAGATTCTCAAAAAAAGCTTAATTTTGTTCATTCAATTTCAACCCCCTCCACCCCCTCCCCTGAAGGGTAGTTTTTATAAACTAAAAAATATACCAGTGTTTACGTGATTTCAATATTTCCATAAAGAAATTGTCCAGTTAAAAAAATAAAATTGTTGAGATGCTATAGGTCGGCATTTGGTTCTTTTTAAAAACTTGAAACATTTTGTTACATTTTGTTTTTTTTTTAAAAAGAAAAGAAGTTTCTAAGAAAAAGTCCATCGGTGGTCTTAATTAGAATTTACAATAGATATCAGCATGGAACAATTATACCCTTTCGTAGAAGGTTAAGTCACCGTGGGGTAATTGACCAAACTTTATTCTTTCCTGAATTCAACTTATTTCAAAAAGCTTAACTATAAAAAAAGTTTCAACTTTTTTTTTTGTATATCTTAAAAATTATTTATTTCCTGTGGATTGAGTCGAAAAAATTTTCAAAAGTAATGTTACCGACTTGTGTTCAAAAGGAGTGTGTTTGTTAAAAGCATCACACAAAAGGACGTAAAACGCAAAGCGTTTAAATCGTGTAAACCGCATCCACAAAAAGTATGTGGATAATGCGTAACATGAGCAAAACTTCGATTTGTAGAAAAAAAAATTTGTTTCGGAAACTTCGAAAAATGAAAATTTAAAAAAATAATTTTTTTTAATGAGAAAAAATTCAATAAGATTTTACAACTAATTTTGTTTTATGTTGAGAAAGTTGTAGTGACTTTAACTTGGGTTTTCGAAAATGAACGTTGATCTTGTTTACTTTTCTGAGAAATTCTGTCGATAAGCAAAGTTCCTGAAGAATCTACCGTTTTTGATGAAAGAATTTTCGAGTTTCACCTTTTACATTTTTGTGGATTTGTATCTACGCATTTCTTTTCTTTCGATTTTCGCACACGCGGTGTAATACGAGATTATAAATGCGCGTTAAACGCAATGTTTTATACGCAGTTTACGCGCATTCAAACCCGTTTTACGCGCTTAAAATTACAACACTGTTTCAAAGTGTTCCCGTGTAGTGGTTTGTTTTAAAAATGTGATTATGTAATTAGATGCGGACGTAAACCACGTTTGGTTGATTACTGAAACTAAAAAGGAACGACACGGAGGAGGTGAGGCGGCGCAAGGGTCATCATCTATTCCACAACTTGCGCATCTTTTTGATTACAAAATCTCATAAATTTTATCCAAGAAAAAAATGAATTAAGTGACTCGAATAATAGGCATTCCAGGCTTGGCGGTAACAAGAAAAAGAAGCGCATTATGCCCAATTCATCTCTGGTTTTTTAACGTAGGCCAGGATTTCAAGACTTTTCTTAAGAGAGTCTTCCTCTGCCCAATTTTTTTTAAAAATCGATTTAGCACAAAGTGGAATGACATTTAACTTTAAAGTTGAAGAGGGAGGGAGGGGAAAGTTTAAAACTTTTTTATACTTTCTCTTGTTCCTGTTTTTTTTTAAAACCCAACTTTTTAGAACAGGAACCTTTGTACCCACTTCTTGAAAGGGTTAGTTAATGAAGCGGAGACAGTGAATTTTGAGTTTTTGATTCGAGTGGGGAGGGGGGGGGGTGATGGGGGCAATTACATGGGGAAGTGAGGCGTGAAAAAAATGGACCCTCCCCTTTCCAACCCACAAGAGGCCAAGGAGGAGGAAATTGATTGATGATTTCGATGACATTTTCATTAATCCTAAATACACCACTTCATCATGAGAAGTCCATTAATGTCCCCAAAAGTCCCTTAAGGTCCATGAATTCAACCCTTTTAGACCAATCCAACTCTTAAGCCCAATTCAACAACACACCTTGTATACTTCTCGCAAGTCTTTTCTTAGTAAGTAGGGTGTAGGTCCACCTAATCAAGTTGAAATTGATGAAGACATTTCTCGACAAGTGAAGACATTACTTTGTGATTTATTAGATAAAATTATGATTAATTCGGGCTACTGTTAATACTTGAAGAAATTCCGTGTTAACAGCTTTCAAATAACATCTCGGGAGGCAAGCGGTTTGGTTGAAGTAAACAAGACTCACCACATTTGTAGACTCTATCTCGGATATGGGGTGCACAAATAGTAAATAGTACCTAGACACAACTTTGGACTTTTTTTGAAAAATCAAATTAAAATTTAATTTTAACAAAAAATTAATTTAATACACCGTATATTAATCTGAAGAATAAGAAAAGAATGAAAGAAATAAAAAACGAAATAAAAGTATAACAAAAATAAAAAATTAAACTTAATTAATAAAATAAAAACAAATCCAACTAATAATTTAACAAAAATTCTAATTTATCTTATGAACACCGAACGTTTACCGTTTGCTTGCGTTACCTTACTCCAACCTTACCATCGCCAACTTTTTTCCAGCTTGGCTCATCTTACTGCAACCAAGATTTGTAGCAGAAACTTGTCCAATTTAAAGAAAAAAAACAAAGCCCATTTTCTTATATTTCAAGACCAAACAATTTTCAATAAGAAGTTTAAAAGTTAAAGAACCAGGCGGATGATTCTCTTTCAAGTGTCAATCACTATTAAAAAAATCTGAACTTTTTGACAGGTTTAATCTTAAATTCTCATATCACTTTCCTTTTGATGCCCTTTTACAGTAGTGAAGTTGAGCGAACCTTTAAGCTTTTAAGGTTAAAATCTATAGAGTCTTTTAAGGATTTAAAAAAAAAGTGTCATTTAAAAAAAATTGAACGGAAAGCGGATTTTAAAATTATAAAATTGATCTCTGGAAAGTGCTCTTTTTACCCAACAACAAAAGGACGTCATTTTAAATTCCACTCACAGCTATAGAAACCTTGACTTTTTCAAAGTTAATCTTTTCATTGCCCTGCTCTATAGTTCTTTTGTATATGTTGGCTCACAATGTGAGCCATCATCAAATAACTCCAAACACTCAAATCATCACCCTTTCATCTCCAGGAAAATAAAAAAGAGTCTTTTGCCTTTAATTCTTAAATCTCCTCCATCACTCCTGTCACCATTCGGTCACTTTTTATTTTCAATTTAGAAAAAAAAATAAAGCTGTGACCTGGATGATCATCATCGTGGCACCGCTAACCCCTTCCAGGAACAGCATCTTGGTTACGACGCCCAGCATCATGGTTATTTCCTCGGACTAAATTTTCTGGACGTGCCCAAATGATTCGTCGTAAGTAAGCATCTCTAGCATTGCCACGAGCTTCTCTTGACAAATATAGGAACCAGTACAAGAGGGCACAAGCGAGTAAGACAAAGATGATACCAAAAACGCCCAAAAATATCCAGAAATAAAGCGGGTTCTCTTTGGTATTCACATCCTTGGGCCTGTAATCAGCTCGTGGTTCCAAGGTCATCTTAAAAAGTATTAAATTTGAAAATTTAGCTGAAAATTTGGTAAATAAAAGTTTAGGATTTCTCTGGATACTATGCCATACTGTGTAAAGTTTAATAGCACGAAGTTTAATTTTGTTTTTAAACAAATACCGTTGTCCTGGTAACCGTACATGTTTTGATTTGAATAATTAACTGAAGATTTGTGTCTGTAATTCGTAGATAGATGGTCATAGTCATGATTTTGGTTACTCTAATGTAGTAGCTAGTTTTTCCAAAGTGTATAATTTTGTAAATGATGACAAAAAGGGAGAAAACGAGAATGGAAAAAGTTGTCCATAAAAGTTTTATTTGATGCTGCCGGAAATCGGGGTCGTTTGGAAATTGAGTTTGTGTTTTGTGTAGGGCAATGAATTGGAACTGTTTGTATGTTTTATTTTCAACTTAATATAGAAATGGACTTCAAATAAGGCAGGGTTTGGTAGTTCCAACCCACAACTTTCACTTAAGCTTTGTTTTTATTTAAAAACGGACCATTTCTGAATTGAGCAAAAAATTTTAAAATTAAATTTAATATAAAATGGAGAAAAACAAAACCAGTAAATATTAGTTATGCAAATACACGCCCTCCCTTCCATTTTCCTCTAATAAACTTTAAATATTAACTTTATTAGTTTAAATTAGTTTTAATTTTGAACTTTTCCAGTCCTATTTAATTGAAATGTAATGTGAATAAAACTAAAATTAAAAAAAATCTGTCTCGCCCAACTAGAGGGTTTGCCTGGGAATTATCGAACCCTGGTCCATCAGGACTTGTAAAAGGGCTACTTTTCAACTACAGTTCTTTCACTGTCCATAGTAATGGGGTAAGAATTTGGTGAAAGTAGAAATAGACCCTCTACTTAAGGACAGCTCATTGTCATAATGTCCAGTAAAAGTGGATGTCCATTCCCAAGAAGGGTAACTGGGGGGATACGCGGGCAGATAAATTTTTCCCCTTTTAAGTTAAAGCATTATTTCATTTATTTCCTCTAAAAGAACCCCTAATTGCCTTTCTACTTACAGAGATGAAAATAAGTAGGAAATTTTGAACAACTCAACCGAATCCCTTTTTTTCCTCTTGTATCCCCTAGTTACAAACTTTATACAAGGGACACAAAAGTAGAAGGTCCGGAAGTCCTTAACTTAATTTATGATTATGGGCTTAAACTAATACCGCACTTTCACTCCAGAATCACAAACTCCTTTCACTCCCTTACAGATTCTTACGACCCATCTCCCACACACAATTCCAAAAAAAGAAAAACTTTTCCCGAAGGAAAACGGCCATTCATAAATCTTCATTTCCGCCTCACTAAAAGTTTAAGCCCACAATGGAAAAATAAGTTGGGGAAAACTTAAAAAAAAAGGGAAGTGGGCTATGTATACTTTTCTATCAAATTTATTACCCATCAGCATTTCCTTCTCAAATTGCTCACGACGCCAAGAAAAAATCTACATTATTTAATAAAAGTTTTTTTTTTCAAAAAAAAAAAAGAACTTGAGAAGATAAAAAGTTTTGAAAAAAAAAGTTGCCGAACAAAAAAGAGGCAATTTTTTTTTGGTCGAAAAAATTTGCAAAAAAAGGCAGTGATAACTTTTGTAGGTCGGATAATATAAGAGAGCAATGTAAAATTGAATTAGATGATTTCTTCTGTAAATTTTTAGAGAACGATCTAATAATTTATGTTAAGTACGTTAAGTGAAATCGGCCATGACGTATTTTGAAAAATCTTTGGCTGATTGCACTGGGATATGGTTTTACAAAAAAAATTACTTAGCTTTAGTAATTTAGATCTTAATTTTTTTTTAGATTTATAACTTTTTCTATGTTGGTTCCAGTCGCATACGCTTCCAACACTTGTCTTTAGGTGGGAGTGAATTACGAACTTCTTGAACATTTTCTTACTTCACGTTTCAAAAATTCAAGTTCATCTTCATAATTTTTTATCCAAAGCAGTTGCTTGTTTCGGGCTTCACGAAGTGACTCAACTTTATCATCGAGTCCAGCACTCTTAAATTCATTTTCTACTCGACTAATTTTTCGTTCCAAGCCTTCCAGACCTTCATCATCTAGAAAATGAATAAAGTTAGTTCGAAACTGTACTAAAAAAAGCGTAGATGTCAACCTGATTGAAACTACTGACGTCAACAAGTTTAGCTTAGATAAATAAACTGACAATGAGATGCAAAAAGACAAAAGAATTACTTATTGTTGTCCAAATTATCCAATGTCAACTGAATTTCCTGGACGGTATTGAGAGCATTCTGTACTTTGGCATAAGCCTTCTGTGCATTTGTCTTGGCTTCAGAAGCCTTCTCAAGTGCCATCTTCACTTGAATGTCATCATCAGTCACTAATCCTTCGGCTTCAGATAATTCTGCAGAAATGGCTGCGACACGATTCGCAAGTGCGTCAACTTCATCACGAAGATTAGCTGCGACAGTTTTGGTTTCAGCACATTCTACTCGAACTTCACCAGCATCCTAGAGAACAAATCGTTAGAGAAGCATCAACTTAATTGAAGAAACCTGACTTACTTTTGAAGCCTTTTCAGCAATTTTCTTGGCTTCATCTGCTTCCGTCCTGGCTGTTGTAGCAGCAGTTTTTGAACCGGAGAGTGCTTCCTGATTATTCCGCGTCTGCGTTGTAGATTCACGAATAAGACGTTCAATTTCAGGCATCTGTTCCTTAGCAGCCTTTGCTTTCTCTTTACTATCATCCACATTTTTATTGAAATCTGATGCAAAAGAAGAAAAGGTTTTTGTTCAAGGTCATTGACCTCTAAAAATCTTTGGCTTGTTTTAAAAGTGACCATACCCTTGAGCGTATCGTGAATTTTTTTCGCTTCCTCAAACACACTTTCTGCTTGTTTTCGTGCCTCTTCTGCTGAAGCATTTGCATGATGTAAATCTGCCATGAGTTCATCTGCCGCTTGTTGGTAAAGAATCGCTGATTCTAAAATTTTCCTGGTTTTTCCCACTTCTCCTTCAAATTCTTCAAGTAAGTTCGTCTTTTCTCCAGTCAATTGGTCTAGTGACTGTTTCAATTTTTCGGCTCCATCTTTGGCCACACCATGCTTGATTCTTGATGGCCATTAAATCTACAACTGGAACACTGAGTGAATGAGCGTCCGTGTACAAATTTAAAGCGTCGTTATGACTCTGTTTTGATTTTTCTAATGCTTCAGTTGCTTTAGCTTTGGTTGCTTTCATTTCATCGTCCAATTGTCTCGCGGCTTGATGTAGTTGACGTGCCTCGTCAGCCTAAAGTTCTTTCTGCATTAATCGAATCCCATAGGAGGTCATATGCTGCTTTTGAAGTATTGAGTGCTAAGTTTCCTACTTTTTCAATTTCGATCGCAGCTTTTTCATGTTCATCAGCAAGAAAACGAGCTTGTCGAGCATACTCACTCATTTGTTGACTCTGTTGCCCAAATTCACTTGCTTTTTCTTCTGCTCGAGCTAGGGCTTCTTTTCCTTCAGTGTCGAGAAAGCGTTGGGCGTTTTTAAGTGCTTCTTGAGCTCGTTCTATAGCTTGTTCAGTTAAATTGAGATTTGCTAAGCTACTGTTGGCATTAACGGCGCACTGAGTCAAAGAATCTCTAAAACAAAAGAAAAGCAAAGTTTCTAGATTGTTACTCAATTTGATTAGCAATTGAGTTTCCTTACGTGATTTGTTTCGAAGTTTGGTCCAACGCTTTGATTCTATCACGGAGGTCATTGACCTTTTCTAAAAATCCCTTCTCGTCACCTCCTGTAGCATGTCGGGCGGAATTCCATAAATCGTCCACTCGTTTCTGAACCTCAGCCAACTTCGTTTCAAAATCCTGATCATCGCTCACAGTTAGTGTGGTCTTGATTTTATCAAGCATTGCAGTCATTTCATTTAATTTACTTCGCTGCAAGTTAACACTGTCTTGAACTAAGTTGTAACAATCGGGACAGTCTACACAGCCGGCTTTACGATTGTACTTATTCTCTTTACATCGGTCACAACGTCGACCTTCGACATTTTCACGGCACTAATCAAGAAATGACGAAATTAAAAGTTTCTCACAATTAAATACTCCAGCACTATAAGACTCGTTTACCAGGCACTGGCCATTAGGGTCACACTGTAGCGAAAGTGACCCGATATCGTCACAGTCACAAGGTTTACATCCTGTCAATGAGAATCCGTAGTAATTCGGAGCACATTCGTTACACCTAGACAAGATTGTTACAGAAAAATATTGAAAAAGTATAAACAGCATTATTACTTAATATAGATTTATTCAATACCTCAGTCCAACCACGCCTTCGCGGCATATACACTGACCACTGGCCATGTTGCAGCTCGCATTCACTGATCCAATAACGTCACAGAAACATTCCTGACATCCAATACCGCTGTTAAGGTCATAGTAGCCATTCTCACATTGATCGCATTTCATTCTAGAAAAAAAAAACATGAATCACCTCAACGTGTTACAGTTACATCGGAGACGTGGAATTTTCGGAGTTACCCGGTAACATGGACTTTACATGGGCAACTTCCCGTGGGCTGGTCACAGATTAATTTGTTCCCTTCACTGGGTAGCGTTCCGAAGCCGTTACAATCACAAGGTTTACAGTCGCCCTTCGGTTCTTTGAAAGCATCCCCGAAAAATCCAGGAAGACACTGGTCGCATCTGTCGAAGAAGAATTAGTGAAACGAAATGTTGCAGATATTAATTCAAAATGATAACGAAATTCAAGCCATTTTTGATATTTTTCTCACCGTGGTCCGCCCGTGTTGTAAATACACTTCAGACACTCTCCAGTAGTTCGGTTACAGTTCCCAACTGCATTCGTATCAATATTCTTGTTGCATTCGCAAGCTACGCAAGGTGACCTTGGTAAGCCACTGCCACCGCTAGGATTTCCGAAAAATCCATCTCCACAGTATTGACACGTTGGACCAGCGTATCCAACTGGACATTCAAGACATACAACGGTTTTATCTCCCAATTGAATACAAGCACCAACTTCGTCATTAATTAGTGGACATGGACATTGTTTGCAAGGAGCCTGGTCGACTTCATTGTCTACGACTGCAATTGCATTTTCGTCCGGTTTCATGTTTTTTTGAGGATTTCCGTAAAAGCCTCGAGCGCATCTAAAAAATTATAAAATTAGTTTTCGCTTGGTTCCTATTTTGCTAAAAATTTGTAATTTTCAAATGCTTGCTTTTATCTTTTCACAGTTATCCCCCGCAGTCTTTGTCTTTTCCTCACAAATACATTGACCCGATTCTGGATCACACATGCGCGCATGTCCATTACAGAAACATGGGACACAGCGAGCAAATGGTCCACCATTGCTCGGCTCATGCTTGTAACCCGGAGCACAAGACTCGCCTAAAAGTGAAGTGAAACGACGTAAATAAAAATTAATTTCAACAAGCATGTCGAACCTTTCTTACAGAATTGGCCAACGTAGCCTTCAGGACATTGACAAGTTTCAATCCATGGGGCTGGTGGGCCTGAAGCCCCACGTCGAACAGCTTTGATTTTCACTTTGTCGAGCATTCCAGACCCACGAGGTGTATACGTAGCGCGAATTTTAATTGCAGTTAATTTAGACAAGAGACTCATAAAGTCTCGCGTAGAAATTCGTGGGTTCCACCCAAAATCCTGTTTTTCATGTAATCGGAATGAAAACTCTTGTTCTTGTGTTGACGGCAAGGAGTTTCGATTTCCAAAAATTGGTTTGAGATATTCTCAGTCCGGCACCTTCTAGAATTATATCGTCAGCAGAAGGTTTTGGTCCATGCTCTCCAATTCTGAGAGTAAAATTGAGTTCTTGGTTGTAGCTTCCGCGATGATCGCCAAGAAATCGTTCTGTAACAAAATTGAATTACTGAATTTCTTCATTTTATAGATATGACCTGTATCTCTCGAAGTTTTGAACGACATTTGACGCGATATGCGACTACTTTACCTGGTGCTATGAAATAGACAGAATCCCTGCCTGTCGCAGTAGCGCTGATACTTTGCGTAAAAGTGTTGTACTGTGTCGGAACTGCCCTTCCCAAGCTTTCTTCCGCACGCCAAAGTTCATTGCCCTGGGCGAAATCACTTTCAAGGATAACTATACACAAAAAAATGAGAAGTTCAATTCTTTGCAAAAAATAGTTCGTGGCTTTAACAAACAGTTGCGTAACCTTGTGCATATCCAGGTGACGAGCGACATACAGCCGAGTGACCATAGCAGAAACAAGGGGTACAACCAAATTCATTTGTCAAATCCAAATTAAAGTAATTTGGTTTACAGGAAGTACATCTGGAAGGAACAGTAGGAAATTATGATGGAATTTATGATGCTAATAATATAATTTAACTTTAAAAAAAAATTATACTTTCATACTTTTTGCCTTCGACGTTTTCTTTGCAAGCACAGTCTCCAGTATCGATCGTGCACCTTGGTTGATTTCCCAAACTACCGGCAAGATTACACCCACATTCTTTGCATCCACTTTTACTGAATTCGTAGTGATTCGC
>JABASK010000410.1:0-15244 GCA_019776465.1 Rambutanura hunanensis | reverse complement strand
AAATGGGTGCTCCAGGGCAAACATTTCTGATGACCGTACAGACGACATTGATTATGTACAAATGGCTATGTATGACCTATGGCATTCTACGCATGCGGGCGAAGACGTACTTATCTTCGCAAAGGGTCCATTTGCTCATCTCTTTACTGGGATTAATGACCAAACATTTATTGCGCATGCCATGAGATACGCCAGAGAAGCAGATGAGGCTCCAGAAGGAACCACGCCGCCAGTTGCTGGAACTGAGCCTCCAAAAGATCAAACCGAGTGTCCAGAAGAAGGAACTAAAACTCCCGTAGACGATAATCTGAGCTCGAGTGCGCCACATGTGACACTGTCAGTGGCTCTTTACATAATCTTGATACTTGTGAACTCTTTTTAGGATAATCCGACATAAATTCGATCATATGACATGGTGCTTAATTAAAAATTACATCACACCAACAAAAAATCAAATTCGCGAGAAATTCTTCATGCTGTGTATAGGTTAACTTGCTGATAAAATCGGAAAAAAGAATAAGGGTTGTGCATTGAATTTGAGAAATCGTCAGTTTATTTTGACTATAGGAACTTATTTACGCCGTTTTCTTTGCCTTTCACTTTAGGCTTAATGACGCGACGTAGTATATATATAGGATGAGTTACAATTAAAAGTATAGCACCCCCACCTTTTCCGACGATTCAATAAATTTTAATTTCTTTTTGAAAAATTCAAATGGGTATTTGACGTTTCATAAAGAATTGTGATGCGTTTTGGGCTCTTGAAGTACCAAGATTCAGTCCCCGTTTAGTATACCTACCTGACAAGCGTCAAGCGTTGTTTATTAGGAGCACTTTATAGTTATGCTACATAGTTTATGCTTAACGTGGCGGTATTATCCAAAAAAAAAGTAGGTAGCATAGATAACTCTTTACATTTTTTGTTGTAAAAATTTTTTTTTGTAAAAAATTTTTTGTTGTACTTGTTCAAAATTTGTTGTACAAAACAAATTAGAATTCTGAAAGTTCAACACAAGTTCTCATTGTAATGGAAATTTAAAAAAAGTACCAATTTTGGTTCTTTGTTTCTATTAAAATCAACGCACAAACTCTTTCCTGATAACAACGGTGATGATCAACAAAACCACTTTGATATTTGCTAATAACTCACCTGCTTAACTTATATTATCATTAAATCATTTAAATCCTTTAAAGGTAAATAGAATAGTAGGAATTTAATAATCAAGAGATTATAGAAATGTCCAAACAGCTAAAAGTTTTATTAAAATTGACACCTCGAGTGATGAGAATTGCACGCGTACAATTCTATCAATCTGAGGTAATTGTTTTTTACTTTGTATTCAACTTATCACAAAAACCCACTTTAGAGGGACTTAAAAAGGTCTAAATTCTAATGACTGAATTCAAGGATATAAAATAGTTTCACCTTGACACTCACTCGGTCAGTGAAAGTGAACGATTTGCAGTCATGGTTTTGCTCAAAGTATTTACCTGCTTCTGCATTGCAACAGCCTTGGGTCATGGTGTTCCTGGTAAGGTCATCAACGTTTAATAAATTAAAAAGAACCAAATGCCCAAAAGAATCAAGTTACAAAATTGCTAAAATTTAAACTGTATTTTCTAAATTTTAATCATTACCCATAGAATTCGACCTTCATCCTGAAATGCCACGTTCACAAGTCCAGAATAGGCAGGGTTTTGCTGGAAGGACAGAAAGTAAAAACAACAACAATTTACTACAGAAATTTTATAAAATTTAAATATAAAACAAAAGTGTGCGTTTTAGAATCTTTGTATAAAAGTTGACAGCTACAACTTTCTCTGATTTGCTTTTTTTGCTCTCGTCAACATTTTAGCACCCGAATCCTGGGTAACTAGCGCAAAAAACTCTATAGCAGAAAAACTGAATCGTCCAAGAATTGAAACTAGAGCGAAAAACTTAATTTTAATGATTGGTGATGGCATGGGTCTGTCCACTGTAACAGCAGCGAGGATTATGAAAGGACAAGATGAAGGTCTTCTGGGAGAAGAAGGAACGCTTCACATGGAAACGTTTCCGTACGTCGGAACAGCAAAGGTTTAAAAAAATTGGCATTTAAACCATTTTTCACTAACATGTAAGTTTAAGAAAACTCAATACATACATCTTTTTTTAAGACTTTCTGCAATGACGTTCAAGTCGCTGATTCTGCTTGTACCAGCACGGCCTACTCGGCCGGTTACAAAGGTAACATCAGGACAATTGGCGTTACTCCAGCTGTTCNTCTGCAATGACGTTCAAGTCGCTGATTCTGCTTGTACCAGCACGGCCTACTCGGCCGGTTACAAAGGTAACATCAGGACAATTGGCGTTACTCCAGCTGTTCTTTTCCAAGATTGCTTTAATAGCACCCTCCAGGAAAATCGAGTTACTTCAGTCCTAGCCTGGGCCCAAAGTCAGGGAATGTCCACTGGAATCGTCACTAATACTGCAATTACCGATGCCAGCCCGGCCGGGGCCTATGCCCATGTTGCCGATCGAAACTGGGAGAATGATCAGGAAATTATAAGTGATGGTGAGGACCCAGACGTCTGTTACGACATTGCACGACAACTGGTTGAACAAAGTCCGGGAAATCTCATTAACGTTATACTTGGTGCCGGTCGGAAGCATTTCTTGAATAATACCGTTGAGGACCCTGAGGACGCTGGAGTAACCGGTGAACGCGGAGATGGAAGAAACCTAATGGACCAATGGTCAGCAAATAAACCAGCAGGCAGGTGGAACCGTGTTACCACGGCGACTGAACTTCTTGCCGTCAACACTGCCGAGACAGATTACCTTTTGGGATTGTTCGCTTCTACACATATGGCCTATGCCGATACTCGAGAAGCCGAAAATGATCCAACTTTAGCTGAAATGGTAGACGTCGCAATTCAAATATTAAGTCGAAACGCTAACGGTTTCTACCTGTTTGTAGAAGGTGAGCAACGCACCAGTCATTCTTGAATCCATTCAAGTTTTCTCTCTCAATTTGTTTAAAATAATAAACAATGAATGGTATATTTGTTCATCCTAAAAAATTTTAATTCCAGGCGGTAACATCGATAAAGCTCATCACGGTAATAGAGCTAAGCGTGCTCTAGTCGAAACCGTAGATTTTGACTTAGCTATTCAAAAAGCTGACAACTTGACCAACGACGATGACACACTTATCGTAGTTTCTGCTGATCACTCCCATCTACTGAACATCGCTGGAACACCAGACCGTGGACATCGAATTTTCGGGTTTGTTGGCGACGATGCAGAAGGCAACCCAGCTACTACCCTCTCTTATGTTAATGGTCCTGGACATATTAAACCTTCAGTAGACGATGCATGTAGCCGGACCAGCATGGACGACCACGAGAAAAATTTAGAGGGCATTGAGTATAGACAAATGGCCACGTATAGCCTAAGCTCTGCTACGCATGCGGGTGAGGATGTGCTTATCTTCGCCAAAGGTCCATTCGCTCATCTTTTTACTGGAATCAATGACCAAACGTTTATTGCGCATGCCATGAGACATGCTAGAGAAGCAGATGAAGCTCCAGTCGGTACTGAGCCTCCAGCTGCTGGAACTGACCCTCCAACTACTGAAACTGACCCTCCAACTACTGAAACTGACCCTCCAACTACTGAAACTGACCCTCCGGCAAGCACAACTCCAAGTTCGAGTGCCACTCATATGACAATGTCAGTTGGGCTTGCCACAGTTTTGACACTCCTGAACTACTTTAGATAATCTAACATAAGTACCTCGTATGACTTGGTATTTTTATCAGAAATTTATCCCACACGAAAAAAACGCGAGAAATTCTCGTTTACTACTTTTAATTAGGTATACAAAATCTACATTTAATTGCGTGGCCTACACCTACAATGAATGAGGAACACTTAATAATGTAAGTCTAGTTCTTCCTACCTTTACATATATTTCAAAATTTTCAAATTTCTGACCTAAATTTTAAAAAATTAAAAAAAAAATGTTTTAGAGCGTACCAATGCTCCAATAGAGAATTTTTAAAACAAAACTTATTGTACCCATTTAAAACATCAAAAATTCATACAAAACTTTGAAGTTTTATGAGAAATTGGCAATAAATTTGTCCCACAAATTAAAATCTGAGTGGGTTAAAAAACCATTTTGATTCTTGTTTCCATTATAGGCAACGAATAAATTAGTTTTGATAAAAACGGTGGTGGTCACTCAAGCCACTTTGATGTTTAGCTAATATTCACCTGTTTAAATTAAATTATCACAATGTAAATCCTTTAAAGGTAAAGTACGTGGAAGGAACTAATAATCTAGAGATTATAGAGAGCTGTCAAAAAATTGGAAAGTTTGATGACGAAAAGTGCACCGAACACTGCTTTTATCAATATGAAGTAATCGTTTTGACTTGATGTCTAAATTATCGTAAAACCCCACTTTAACGAAAAACATGAAAAAAGGCAGATTTCTAAATGACTGAAGCCAAGAATATGAAATAGTTTAACCTTGATACTCAATCAGTGAAAGTGTACGATTTGTAGTCATGGTTATGCTCAAAGTATTTGTCTGCTTATGCATTGGAACAGCCCTGGGTCATGTTGTCCCCGGTAAGGTCATCTGTGTTTACTAAATTTAAAAAAAACAACCAAATACCACAAAACTGGGTTAGGGTTACAAAATGGAAACGATACAAACTGTATTTTCTAATTTTTAATCATTCACCGTAGAAGGCGACCTTCATCCCCAACTGCACCCTTCACGAATGCGGAATAAGGGTCGTGCTGGAAGAACAGAAAGTAAAGACATAAATAATTTATTAAAAAAATTTATATAAAATTTTCATTGGCTATACAATCTTACCTAATTTTTGCATTTTTGCTCGCGTCAACGTTTAGCACCAGAATTATGGTTATCGAGTGCAAAAGACTCTATAGTAGAAAAAACGAACCGTCCAAGAATTGATACTGGAGCGAAAAATTTAATTTTAATGATTGGTGATGGCATGGGTGTGTCCACCGTGACAGCAGCAAGGATTATGAAAGGACAAGACGCAGGTTTATTTGGAGAAGAAGGGCTACTGCACATGGAAACTTTTCCGTACGTAGGAACAGCAAAGGTTTGAAAAAATTGATTAATGAAACTTTTTTTTGTAAAAATAAACTGTAATTTGGTTTTTCTTTTGTCTTTTTAAAGACATTTTGCCACGACGTTCAAGTCGCCGATTCAGCGTGTAGTAGCACAGCCTACTCCAGCGGTTACAAAGGAAATGTCAAGACAATTGGAGTTACTCCAGCAGTTGAATTCCAAGATTGCGTCGGCAGCACCCTCCAGGAAAATCAAGTTACATCAGTTCTCGCATGGGCACAAAGTCAAGGAATGGCCACTGGAATCGTTACTAATACCGCAATTACCGATGCTAGTCCGGCCGGATCCTATGCCCATGTTGCCGATCGAAACTGGGAGAATGATCGAGAAATTTTAAAAAAATCCGGGGCGGATCCTGACGTCTGTTACGATATTGCTCGACAGCTAATTGAGCAACGTCCTGGAAATTACACTAACGTTATACTTGGTGGCGGTCGGAAACATTTCTTGCCAAATACGACTAACGATTATGAGGAACCTGGAGTAACTGGTCAACGTGGAGATGGAATCAACCTGATGGATAAATGGTTAGCCAATGCACCCACAGGCAGAAGGAAACTTGTTACCACGGCAACGCAACTCCGTGCCATCAATCCTGACGAGACAGATTACCTTATGGGATTGTTCGCATCTACACATATGGCCTACGGCGATGCTCGAGAAGCAGAAAATGATCCAACTCTTGCTGAAATGGTAGAAGTCGCAATTAAAATACTGAGCCGAAACCCTAATGGTTTCTACTTATTTGTAGAAGGTGAGTGTAACTGGGCTAGTCAGAAAAAGTAATCGGCAATTAGTTTTTTTGTATAAACTCGAGGTAAAATCTAGCAAA
Source organism: Rambutanura hunanensis (assembly GCA_019776465.1). NCBI lineage: Eukaryota > Metazoa > Arthropoda > Collembola > Poduromorpha > Neanuridae > Rambutanura > Rambutanura hunanensis. The sequence goes on along the minus strand of JABASK010000410.1, from coordinate 9,253 downwards.
TTTGCTAATGTTTTAGGCAAATTCCTTTGCGTTTAGGTGAATCAGTTGTCAATCACATTCATTTGAAATCTTGGATTGTTGTAGTCGATAAATCGAACTGTCATAATTGTGTTTCAGGTTTTTTGAAATTTCAATCTAAATTCTTTTTTAGTTGAAATTTTCAAAAACCCGAATGCATTAATGATAATGTCGTTACGTAAATATTATATTAGTTATATTGTGTCAGTTTTTGGATCAGAGTACTTCACAAACGTTCCACTTCAATTAGTTTAAGATAACAAAAATTTGATATTTGTTAATCCTCAAATTTTTAATTCCAGGTGGTAATATCGACAAAGCTCATCACCTGAACGAAGCAAAGCGTGCTCTAGTCGAAACTGTAGATTTTGACTTAGCTATTCAAAAGGCTGACGAACTTACCAGCGACGATGACACACTTATCGTAGTTTCTGCGGATCACTCCCATCTACTAAATATCGCTGGAACACCAGACCGTGGAAATCCAATTTTTGGGTTTACTGACAACGATACTGACAGCAACCCTGCTACTACCCTATCTTACGTTAATGGACCCGGGTATTATAAACCTTCGCCAGCAAATGAGTGTAACAGAACCAGTTTTGTCGACCACGAGAAGAACACAGATGACATTAATTACAGACAAATGGCGACGTACCACTTGGCCTATTCTACGCATGCGGGTGAAGATGTCCCGATCTATGCCAAAGGTCCACTTGCGCACCTCTTCACAGGGGTCAATGACCAAACTTTTATTGCTCATGCTATGAGACACGCTGGAGAAGTGGCTCCGCGCTCGAGTGCGACGCAATTTTCAGTAACCTCTGGACTTGTCACAACGTTGGCATTTTTGATTTACAACATACAATTTTGAAATTGAAGAAATAAGTTTTTTATTAAAATAAACCATACTACAAATTGTACTGAGAAACGTTTACCAATTTCCAGTAACGCTTGCAAAATTGGTAACATTTTAACTACAATTGCGATTATGTTTATTAGGTCATACCATAAGGTGTGCGAAATTTGTGACATTATATCACTACAGTAAAATCTAAAGTTAAGATTTTTATCACCACAATTAAACCTCTTAAACTAAGCAACGCCCACTCTCATCACACCGGTATTTAGCGCTCCGTAGTGTACCTTCTCATAGAAGAGAGCCATTAGTCCTGTTACGACACACCCTCCAAAAATAATAAACATTGAAATAATACTATTTTTTAAATTAAGAGGTGCATATTTAAAAGTACTTTGATACAAGTTTTCTAAAGCAATTGGTGGATCTCGTTTGTTATATTTATAATTGTATGTACCAGACTCAAAAAGGGCACGAAATCGTTGATTGATTTCTCCATCTTTATCTTCGTCCATTAGATTCATTCCCCACCATAGAGTTCTGTGCAGCCGTTTTGATTCCTTACCGTAGTAGATTTCGTTAGATGAATTTTGTCTATTAGCCAGTAGGTAGAAGTCATTCAATTTATGAATTTCATCTAAGTAAACACTCTTATTACAGACATTAAACTCTTTTAGTACAAGTTCCGAAAAATTGGAAAAAGGTAAATCAACTGGTGCCGGTAGCCAAATTCTATCTTCCCAAAGACTATAGTCTTTGGTGACCCATTGTAGGTAATTGAATCTAGCCCTAGACAGCACTTTAGCAAAGAGGTTGCCATGAGCGACTAAAATTTTGAAGCCAAGTTCTAGTGCTCGATCGACTGTAGGAATAGTCTGCTTTGGTAAAGGTGCTGAAAGGTCGGTTGTGATTATACTTCGGTAATCGTTTGATAATTGAAAAAAACCGAAGAATAAAAGCAGACAAAAAATTTTAAAACCTAACCTTTTTTCGATTTTCGAAGAAAGTTTAAGTTCTTGTTCAAAAATAATGATTGGTAAAAACAACAATGCAGCGTCCTGTACGCGAGTGTAGAGAAACCAAAATTTTACCGTGATGAAAATTAGACAACAAAAGACTCCAAAACAAATCCAAATTTTAGGACCAAAAGGATTTGTATAAATGGCAAAAACTAAATAAGACTCGGCTCCATCACAGGACAAAAAATTAAATTCGGTTTCTCGAATATTATAATAATATCGTCGACCAAGTCCGTGTACCATAAAAAAATCTTGAGTTGAGTACTCCGAGGCTACCGTGATGACCATCATGAAATTTCTTCTTGTTTCTTGAATTCTAATGAAATTTGAACGAAATTTGAGAAATTTTGAATTTTTCACCTCCGTATCTTGAGTTGTAGTATTTCTCCATTTAAAAACGTGTTTCAAAATGAAGGCGTCTCGTGCAATAATTTCGGGAGATTCTTTTTCTCTATAATGATTACCAAGTGAAAATTGTTCGTAGCATTTGTGATAGGCCGTGACATGGTGTATTTCTTTGAGAAGGTCGTTAAGGTTAGTTGAATTTGTATCTTCAAGGACAAAATTAAATTGCATTACCGTATCACAAGGGCGATGAATTACGAGGTAGATGGTAACATTTGACCTCAAGATTTGAACCTGGTAGTGTGTCAAAAATGTAAAGAATGAAGGATTGATCCACTTGATCTCCAGAGGCTCAGAATGAACCCAGACAAAATTTGTAACTGAACCTCGGCAGTATGGAATATAGGACATACCAAAGACATACTCGCAATTGGTTATCCATCGAAGTTGAGTATCAAGATTAGATAAAAGTTCAAGGAAAGGATAAAATTGTATCAAGACGAGCTGACAGAGTAATCTTCTTGAGTATCGAAAAAGATCTAGGTATTCTAAACTTTTGTTGAACCTACGTTTTTCGTTGTGAAGAAGCGTAAGCGGCACAGCGGGAATTTCCTCAAAATTCAAAACCCCCTTTTCAGTTTTATCAAAAATTACAAAAATGTCACACGCATCGGAATCGTGAACCAGCTTTGTCGAAAAAACAGTAATGGTTGCGTCAGACTGTGCAACCTTCGAGATGATGTAAATTGTCATGATTTTAAGACAATACATTTTTATACTTTAAATGCAAAATGTAAGATTACAGTATTTAACAAAAGATTAAAGTAGTAGATTCGGTTAGACTATGTTTGTGTACCAGTAAATTTGACTTATTAGCTTTGTTTATTGGCCAACGCTAGCTCACGTTTAGATTTTTTGCAATTCTGGATGAAAAGTGATGGACGGAAAGATTCGAACTTGGCCCTTTTAAAGCCCGTAAGAGCATCAGTCATAGAGACGAATTTAATTACATCTCAACCTGACATTCTGAATTTTAAAAATGAGCGAACATGCAACTAAGTTTGACAAAAGAATTTCTTGTACAAAATTCTTTCTATTTGTTCAATATCCGTGTAGGTTGCTGCATTCATAAATAAAGTTTAAGCAGGTCACAAAGAAAAAGTTAGCAAGGTAATTACAAAGCAGTGCACGCGCCAATACTCAAGTTTTCTTACCAAAGCATATTCTATTGAAAATCGCGTGTTTGCATGTGAAAACACAAAGCTTACCCAAGTTAATAATTACTGTCGCTTGCTTCTACAATAATTTTTTTTAAAATTCGGAATGTCATGTTGAGATGTAACTAAAACCGATGCTCTTGGGATTCAAAAAGGCTATGTCGTGTTGAGATGTAACTAAAACCGATGCTCTTGGGCTTTAAAAAGGTCGGCTTTTTTAAATCCCAAGAGTATTCGATTTTAATTACATCTCAACATGACATTTCGAATTTTTAAAAAATTGGCCGACATAGGCAATTCGATTTGGCAAAACAATAATTTCTCGAACTCAATTGTTTACTTTAGGCGTCTAAGCCTTTAATGTTTATTCATGGATGAATAAAGTTTAAGCATAGGTTACGAAAAAAGTTACAATAATTACAAAGCCAGTGTAAGCGCCGTTACTAATGTTTTCTTATCGAAGCAAAGTCTATTGGAGGCCGTCTGTTTGCATGTGAAAACACAAGCTTCCTCAAGATAACACTTGGACTTTTCGCAACGTTGATGTTTTTAACTTATAACAAAATTTTTTGAAATTGATGAAATAAAGTTTGTTCCTACAATAGTTCATGCTTGAATTTGATTTATTTTCTCATCATAACTTAAACTGTGACAAATTTGGCGAAATTCTATCACTAAACTAAATAAAATCTAAAATTAAAGTTCTTAGCATAATAATTATATCTATTCAAACTATTCCAAAAATTCAAAAAATTAAACACCACTGATTGTCATCACCCGAGTATCTGACGTTTTGTACTTGACCGTTTCATAGAAGAGAGCCACCAGCCCAGTTACGACACACCCTCCAAAAATAATAAACATTGAGATAATGCTATTTTTTAAATTAAGTGGTGCATATTTAAAAGTACTTTGATACAAATTTTCTAAAATAATTGGTGGATCTCGTTTGTTATATTTATAATTGTATGTACCAGACTCAAAAAGAGCACGAAATCGTTTATTAATTTCTCCATCTTTATCTTCATCCATTAGATTCATTCCCCAGAGTAGAGTTCGGTGGAGCCGTTTTGATTCTTTACCGTAGTAGATTTCGTTAGATGAATTTTGTCTATTAGCCACTAAGTAAAATGTCATTCAATTTATGAACTTCATCTACAAAAAGACTTTTGTTACAGACGTTAAATTCCTTCAGTACAAGTGCCGAAAAATTAGACAAAGTGGCCGGTAACCAAATTTTATCTATCCAACGATCATACTTCTGGTAATAGTTTCTAGCCCTCCAAAGGACTTTTATCAAAAGGTTGCCATGAGCGACTAAAATTTTGAAGCCAAGTTCTAGTGCTCGATCGACTGTTGGAATAGTCTGTTTTGGCAAAGGTGCTGAAAGGTCAGTTGTGATGATACTTCGGTAATCATTGGATAATTGAAAAAAGCCAAAGAAAAGAAGTAAGCAAAAAATTTAAAGACTACCCAGATAGCCACTGAATTCCGGGAAATATTTGGACCATATTCATTTTAAGATATCAGGGATAAAATGGCGTTTTGACTCCTCGACATTATCAGGGCCAAATAGGTCACGCCTGACTTTTCCCAAATGTTACAATATGCGGCCCGCACATTTCCCTAACTAAAAATCAGTTATATGGGCCAAACTCAAATGCATGATTCGGTCCTTATAATCGTTTTCTCTAATAGTTTCATTTGGTCCAGATATTCACTCTAAATTTGGTCCATATATTCCCTCTAAAATTGGCCCATATTTGAAAAATGAATAAATGCCAAGAATATATATTTAAGCTAGATTTGACTTATTGGAATGACATTTTATTCAAGCAAATAATCAAACTTGTCAACTACTCAAATCTAAAGTGTAAGGAATACAAATAAAGTTAATTCTAGTTGAAGAATGCTTAGTAGTTGGCAATAACACACATTTGCGTTTCAATATGGCTAGTGTCGCTTCTCCAAGTCTACGAAATCCCGTTACTTTGTAAATATTTAACTCACTGCTTTTGCATGGGTAACTTGCTAGGTTTTTTGTAAACGCGACTTTATATTTAATATTAGTAATGTCGCCACCTTGCGGCGTTAGCACCTCGGATACAACAATTATTTCACCGTTGTGAGTCATAAAGCAGTTGTCGCCCACAGCTCCGGAGACTTTAACATTTTTGTAGGAAACACCTTTAGTAAATTTGCGCAACTTGGTTTCAGAGACTAGTTCAGTTAAAGTTTTTTCACTTAACCGCTTCACCACTTGTTGCAATTGCAAGTTCCTCTTCCCACGCACTAATTTAATCAGTTTTTGCATTGAGTTTTCAAAGGGAAAGGCTGACACTCCGTCTAAGGGTCCGAATTTTAACGCATCATCGGGCAAATGGACTAACGAATGAACGTTGTAAACTAAAAATTCTTTTCCGTAAATTTTCGCTGCTTCATTCACAAACTCAGTCAAAAGCTTTCTGGAAAAAGTGACAAAACTGACATCTTGCGAAAAACTTGAAAGCAAAATGTAAATGGAACAGTGAAGTTTACAAAAATTTTCAAAAATACATTTCTTCACAAACGGCTTCAGCACTACAATGCCAGTGTAGAGTAAGAAAAGTCTATACTCTGTGGCCTTGTAGTACTTAATATACTTAAGTTCTCTGGGTTTACGGCTGAATTCGTTCGGGATATATTTTTTTAAATTTAGCAACATTTGACTGATATTTATACGGTCTCTTAAACGGAGTTTGGCCCTGCCCTTTAATAACTGCCCGAGTAACTTTTTCGTAACGCCCAAGCAGACACAGTGCATATAGTCTATCGGAAACTGTGTAACCATTTTAAAGTCTAGAGCTTCCAAAGGTGATTTGCCGTCATGGTGTTTTTGCTGTGACTGAACCTGGAAAGCTAGATCTGTCCTACAAGGCGCATTTAAATTTGAAAATCGAACCGAACCTAAATAGTATTCCCCTTCAACTTCACACCGTTCGCAGCCAAAATAAGCATTATGGCCTTTGCAACACTTTATGAAACTACGTGCGGGTGCGTCTGAAATCATGCAACGGATTTCAAAATTAAATTTAGTGCCGCTTATTACTATTCCTTGGGACTTTAGTTCTCTACATTCGTTTACTAAGTCTTCTAAATATAATTTTAAACTTACTGGTTTGCATGTTCCAATATATAACCCGACCACCCAGGGTTCAGATTTTGATATTTCACAAACTCTTGCTTGTATTGGCCAAAATTGGGTATCATCACTTTTGTTTAAAGGAATTCCATCGACACTTAAGTCCACAGTTAACTTGAGCTCAGAAATTATAGAAAGAATTTCTACCGAATTAACTACACGTTGAAGTTCTGATTTTATGCCAAAATAGTAAAAAGCGCCATTTCCAATTTGTTTGACTTGAATTTTTTTTCGTGGAGTTTGAAGTAACGCGCGAGCATCAAGCGGTAAACTGTGATGTGGAAGATGAGGTGATAGAATTTTCAAAAGCGAAGATACCGAATTTTGGGGAACATTATATAAAATGCTCCAAGTCGCAAGTTGTGTACGTAGTGGAACACTAGATTCGGTCACAGTACTGTCCCAATCTTTTACGTAGCCCACTCTAGCTGGCTTGGGAAAATAGTGACTGCCCGTGGTATTATTTGGAAACGCGACACTAGCTAAACTTACAACATCTAAGTCCATATCACCTTCCTGACGACTAATATTTTGTGATGAACTAATAGTGGGTGTACTCGTATTTCGAATTTGGAAAAGGATTTTGTTGACATGGCGACGACGCTTTCTCTGTTCTGATTTAGGGCTGATCCTGCTCATTCTGAATGATAACACGGCGAGCTTCTCTTCCCCCCGCTTTATCACCGATTCCGTTGAGATATTTTGCAATCGCCTTTTCCACTTCAGACTCTGTATAATCCTTAGTGTCTTTGTTTGACTTCAAACATTCTAAGCAAACGAATAAATAACGGATTAAGTAACATTTGAATTCGCAAATAATGATAATTTAGTAAGGAGCTTGTAGTATTTTGTTTTACCAAATATCAAAACTGCAGCTCCAGTATTCTTAAATGACGACTTTTCAACACGACCACGAGACCTTTTACCAGTTAAACTGAAAGCTAGAGCCACATCTTTGGTCACTAACTTAGTCAATAGTTTATCCACGGCTTCGCGAACACTTTTTCCTCCGAGTGATCCAAAGTAAGATAACTACAAAAGGATAAAGGCAACAGAAGAAATATACTATTTATATTTGAATTTGTCAAATATAAACATTTGAATTTAAAAATAACCTAATAACTAACCTATTTACTTATTCCCCGAATCACTACAAGGGCTGTGACACGACAGCCCAACTATTTACTAATGCTGAAGTCACTACCAGGGCTGTTGGGCTGTCGTATACAGCCTTTGTTAGTGATTTGGGGAATATAACCTATAACCTATAACTTACCACGTGAGATCTGTTAGAAAGAATAGTTGTCCAATCAAGAAATTCGGTAAATTCAGCAATCGTACCCAACGGGATGGTAAAGTTTCGTAGAGCTTCTTTTGCAGCTGTAAAATCGCTGTCACGATTAGTATTCCTGAACTCCCTCAGATCCTCAAAAGTGTCGGCGAATGCAGTCAGTTTACTTACGACAAATTCTTGAAAATCTAAACAAAATACTCGTCAAGTTACTAAACTTAGTTTAAAGGCAAAAATATCAGCTGGTTAATCTTACTCCTAAATTCAGCAACAAAACTGAGAAATTCATCGGAAGAAGCAATTACGCAGCTAGGCGAGATGATCTCGACATTGGTGCCATCGCCTGTAAAATATGTGTATATTTTTTTATTAAATAGGCAAGTTAGGCTATGGCTACGTTTAACCGGAAAGGGTATGTTATACTTTATAGTGGTCTATCGTAGCTATTTGAATCTATCAGGCGTTATCTTAACTTTCTTACCAGTGAAATGTGTTACATTTTCAACGGTCTCAGTTGTTAGAATTGTAGCTTGAGTTGATAAAGAAGCAGTTGGTGGACCGGTTTCAGTTACATTATCAGTTTCTATGTCATCTGTAATTTGAGCTTGCTTCACCAATTTTAGTGCTTCTTTTCTAGTCTCTAAACAATGAAATATAATAAAGTATTGAGCCAATACTATTACTTAACTATTACTTACTTCCATTACGAAGTTCCAAGCAATTGTGAATAGGCCACGAATCTAGCGGTACAGCGCAGCGACGAATCAATTCTGCTGCTTTTGGTCCAGTTGGATAACGGCACCGTTCACGTTCATCGGTTAACCAATAAGATGGAACAATTTCGACGGTGTCTTCGTCCAAAAACCGAACGACGGAGTAGACCTTTTTCGACATGGCGACGATACGAATAGCAAAGACCAAGTAGTTTCACACGCTTCTTATTTGTAACGCAAAACTTTTTCCCTCTCACAGTTTATCATCTTGCCCAGATTTGGCCCACACAAAGTCTCCATATTATGGAGCTTATCAATCAGGCATATTAAGGCCCATTTATGATACGCCAAATTTCATGCGTTTATTGTATTCCCTCGAATGGCCCAAATAATGAGGGATGATTTTATCCGCGTATTCAATTTCCCAGCAAATTTGATATCTGGGACATACGTCGCTGAAATATATTTCCCTAATTTACGTTTCAATTTTAATACTTATCAGGTCCTTATAAATTTAGAATAATTTTCATTGTTATCGCCCAGACAAATATATTTCCCGCATAAGAATACATTTCCCACATATTTCCCAGAAATAGGAGGCTATCTGGGT
>JABASK010000409.1:0-15253 GCA_019776465.1 Rambutanura hunanensis | reverse complement strand
CACTTATCCCAAAAGTGCTCAAGTTCACACTGGACAGTTGTACACAAATGGAAGAAGCTAGACAACTCTTGTCGTATAGTTTGATCCATCCTGCTTTTACAGTAGAAGATAGAGGGTAAGGATTAAAAATTTATTGCGGGTAAAGATTAATATCGCAGAAAATTTTATAAAGATAAATAAAATTTTGATTTTTTTTTTGGCTTCTGCTTCAGGTTATTTGCCAATTGGCTTCATCAATTTGAAGATAAATTATCCAGTTCCCCATCCCATGGAGATGGACTTAGTCATTATCCTTCCAGTTGCAATAATAGTCCACCAAATCCAACTGGATTTGGATCAAATTGGCAAAATCAACAGCAGCAAACACAAAAACCAAATCATCATCATCAACGCCATTCTTCTCAACCTATTAGTACAGGAATTTCGTCCAATCAAAATACTCATTCAGGCTCGCCTTCATCTCAAGGTGAAAGAAATTGACAAAAAAATTTAAAAAAAAAAACAGCGAAAAAACTAGCGTTTGAGGAAATTGTTGATTATGAATTTTCACTTTTAGGTGGTTTGTCCTTGGGCAACTACGGAGGTTCTATAAACTTTCATCGAATCCGTCGCAGTAACAGCCTTACACCCCCTGTTCTCCATTCAGAAGGATGGAACTCACAGGTAAGCTGAATAAAAATAGGAATTAATTATAAAGAAATCTAGTAAAATGTAAGCGTCTTCTACTAATTCGATTTTTGAGTAAAGTCGTATCCAGTAGTAGTTGAATATAAATTCTCGTTTCTTCTAATAACTCATCTACAGGATGAATTGTGTTCGAATAAACCGCGAAGTTTGTCTATTTCTTCGGAATTGAGTCCACAGAGTTCATTGGCCTCGTCGGGGTCTGGAAGTGAGTCTCACTTGGATGACTCCAAGCCTCAATTCACGGCAGCAGGAATGCAAGGTAAGGGGTAACACAATTTCAACTTTTCTAAGTTTTTACTTATCCTCTTCTACAATTAAGGGTTAATTACAGAAATTAATTGATTAAATAGGTGAGCACTTTTAGCTAGTGGAAAACTTGTAGCTCGCATTTTAGCTAATTTGGAGAGAAAATGTTTGTAGTTAGTATAATAAAGTTTGCTGGGTGATAAGTTCATGATCTAGCTCGTTTTCTATTCCCCACCCCCTGAACCGCGAGAACCAGGGAAGAGAAGTTCCTTGACCTCGTCGTAGAAGACTAACACCAATGCCCCGCCAGTTCCACGAATTACATTTGAAAATGCTCCTTTGAAAAAAGCTTTGGGTCCTTCATCCTTAGCAATTTTTGCCCAGCAGTGGAGTGTTCCTTTGTATGGTCTCTCATTGATAGGGCGACCAGACTGCATCATGATTCGCCGACGGACAGTATCAAATGGATAGGAAATTACTCCAGAAACGGTAGTCACAACTTGTGCGATCATCCAGGATATGAGCTAAGGGTGTGTTACGTGGATCCTGAATAAAACAGTTGTTAAAATTTAGCTGAGGGTGACTTAGGTTTGCCAGTGTAGTTGAAGGTTTGATGGTATTACCGGTAAAAGTCCTTTCGCTGTATCGTAAAATCCAAAGTAGCAAGCCCGGTAGACGATGATGCCTTGAACCGAAACAGAGAAGCCTTTGTATAATCCAGAAATTCCATCACTCTTGGCCACTTTGGTGAGACAGTTGAGCAAGCCAGTGAATTCTCGGTTGGATCCTTTTCCCACATCAGCAGCAAGTCGAGTTCGAGCAAAATCAAGTGGATAGACAAAACAGAGCGATGATGCTCCAGCAGCACCACCTGCAGCCAAATTACCGGCGAAGTATCGCCAAAATTGTTGACGCTTGTCAACTCCCTTCAGGAACATTTCTTTAAAGACATCCTAAAATGGAAAGGGTTTATTAGTCCTGATTAGGAACGTTGATCACATAAATGGATATACTTTACCACCAAGAGTTAACAAGGAGTGGACATTAAGTAACTTATACCTGGTACTAATTGGCATCAACATCGAGTTTACCTTAAAAGCAAAGTTAAGTGCTTGAGTTGGGAAGTATCGGATAACATTGGCCAAGTTCCCACGCCAAAAACTTAAGATTCCTTGTTCTTTCTGTACGCGGACGAAACAATCGATAATTCCCTTATTACCGATCCTTTTCTGCAATTTGTTTCGAAATGTGCTGAACTTGTAGTAACAACTTGACCCGCTCAATTGGCGCCACCACAGTTTTCGATACTGCGGCTGAAATGCCTCCAGCCAAAAAGTCCTTCACGAAGGGCGGGACACTCATGATGAGTGATGGTTTGTTTTTAATTGATAATTAAGTAAGAAACAGAAGCTAAAAATCCCAGGAGAGACGAGAAATTGGATCCAAGCGAGCGAGGGCAGGGATGAAGATGAAATGAGGAACACGGACAAAGGATGAAGGTGGCAGGCAGTTGTGAAAAAGCGCCAAAACTTTTTGCCTAAAACTTTTTAAATAACTAACTTGTCGTTTTTCTTTGTTGTCAAGTAAACAACAATCCAACAGTCTTTAAAACGTTAAAAAAAATTACGCTAAAAATTTATTTTGTAGAAAAAAAATTTTTTTTTTGGTGAAATATGAGATAAGTCGTCTAGTTTTTTAAAATACACTTAAGAATGTCAGGTTGCGTGAGTACTTTGTGTCAATTATAATGGACTGATGATATGTCGCGTGTTGAATCAACGATTCGCAATATCTAATTCATAGTTTTTATTAAAAATTTTCTAAATGTGAGAAATTTGTTTATATTTTGTAGACGTTCCATCATGGCTCAAAAGTCTTCGACTTCACAAGTACGCTTATCTCTTTGCCTATTTAACGTTCGAAGAGATGCTGGAATTGAACGAAGAGAAACTAGAACTTCAAGGCGTAACAAAAGGAGCTCGTCACAAAATTATAATTTCTGTGGCAAAACTACGGGAAAGAGCGTTTCATTTGAAGAAAGTATATGACGAAATGACATCAGAGAAGGATACCATTCGTAATGCTCTCAACGAAGTAAAATGGACTTTGACAACACCAATTAAACCAACAGCCAGTAGAGTGTCACATTCATCCGGACCTCAACAGACAGTACTGGTAGAAGATCCTAGTAAGACTGAATCGAGTCCATATCCTCCTAACGGGAATCAGCCTAATGTCATGGCTCCAATTGGAACCAATCGTTACAACCAAACAGATAAGACTGGTGACATTCGANCATTCATCCGGACCTCAACAGACAGTACTGGTAGAAGATCCTAGTAAGACTGAATCGAGTCCATATCCTCCTAACGGGAATCAGCCTAATGTCATGGCTCCAATTGGAACCAATCGTTACAACCAAACAGATAAGACTGGTGACATTCGACATGGCGATCAACAACAACAGAATTCATCAACTGTTACTGGAGACATCGACAGCGGCGAGCAGCAAGAGTTAACAGTTTGGATTCTTCGTGTGATCGGGAAAGGTTAGTAAAAATCTATGAAAAGAATCTAAGTTTCCATTATCTATCATCAATGTAAAATTTCTGTTGACGTGTTATTATTTAGCATGTGAACTAAGTCCGGACATGGAGTTGGAAGGGCTTCTGGTTTCTGTCTTGGAAAGATGCTTATCTCATGATGCATTTACAATGAAACAAAATACGAATGTTGACACTCTGGAGGCAACAACAGGGTCCGGCAATTATGCCTTCCAGAAGAAACTCAAGTGGAAGTCATTACCCGTATCCACATTTTCACTCGCATCATAGGTAATTTACCTGGTGATCATTTACAAAGTTTTGTCCAGGTTTATTCAAATTTTAAGTGTTATTATTCAGGAATTCGAACAGTCCGAGTAGCGGCATTTCTAAACATTCGCGCCATTTCTCTCCGCGAGTTCTTACCTTTGGTAATCAGATGAATTCTGGATGGAGTATAGGAAGTGGCGGGAGCTCTGGTGTTGGCAACTCACTACATGCCATGTTCATGGCCAAGCGTCCAAGTCTCCAGGATTCTATACTCGAAGTACGTTTTTAGAAATTTTTGTAACGCTTTGTCTTGATTCAACTTTTGTCCTTTTTAATGCTTTGCTTCTGCACTTCCTCGTTCCTGTTCCTCCAAACCCCAAAACGACTAATCACTTACTATCTTATCAAAGTAACGCCGAACCACTTAGCTTTTTAATAATGAATAACGACAACCCTTTTATTCTGATTCAGTTTGACAACGACTTTTACTAAAACTAACGTTTATGCCAAAAAAAAACTGAATTTTTCTTTTCGGTCAAAAGTCGACTCCCGTATTTGTTTTTTGCAGTCTGCCAGGTCCTCGCACTTCTCTGTTCATCGTACTAAATCAGCCCCTCTTCCCAACTTCTTCACATCATTGTCTTCCTCCCCACCCTCAATGGTGAATCATTTTGAACAGATTACATCAACTACCCCTACAACCAATGCTCATTTTGGATCAAGCAACTTTACTGGACAAGGTTTGGATATGACACCTCCGGTAGCAAGTACAACTGGTTCTGGTGACCTAGGTTCTGGTCTTGGGACAGGGAACATGAGCAGTAATCAATTCTGGACTTCATCCAGGTACTACGAGTTCATCTGCCATGGATATTACTTCCAGACTGGAGTCACTTTGTTTGAGCATGACTGAGGCGGCACTGGGACCAGCATTTAGCAATTAACAGCCAGAAGAGGTCAACTTAAAACCGTTGAAGAAACGTTGTTTTCTCTTGGAATGAGCTACAAAATGAAAATATTTGTAGTGAGTGTATCCTATTCCTTTTTTGGACAATGTAAGAAGAAGGTATGAAGAAAGTAACACTTTCTATTTTACCGGATTATTTTTTATTTGTTAATTAAGAACAAGTATTTAGATTTAAAGTAAATATTGGGTTGGATTCTTTAGGTTTTGTGTGGGTATGGGCTAAAGACTGGACAAATTGAGGCTGAATTTAAAATAGAAGTCTGGATTGAGGAAAAGAGGAAACTTCATTCACAAACGTATGGGGCTAATGTTAGATTTTCAAGTATTCCAGAATGTGTCAGCTTCATATAATTTACAAATGCGTTTTTCTGTGACGATAGTTGAGTGCAGGTTTTTGTAGTTTGGTGGTTAATTTTATGTTACTATGCTTGGCTGCTAGAAGTGGATCTTTAGCTAGCCTTAATATTTCTAAGAAAATTAGTCTAAACGTCGAAGACATTTTGGTACGTGCCATTTTAGAAAGCGCTACAATCTTCACTGGTTGGACAATTTAGCAAAACAGCTTGGATTCTATTTAACTTTCCATGACGAGAGGAAATGTTTTTACAACAAATTTAGTTAGGTTATACATTTTTTGGAAAGACGGGCGGCCAGGGTAGGGCAATTACAGAGAAGGTTTTAGGAATTTTTGAAATGTTTTTCAAAACATTTCTTGTAAAGTTGTACGACGGAGTTGTAATTTACAACTTGTAAAGTAACTTCCTATTGGGTATAAGTTTATTGAGTTTGAAAAGTGAAAGTTTATGTAAGGTACGGCGACACTGTATTTATTGTGTCAGGAAAAGAGGCTAAATGAGGTTTAACTTCGTGTATCGTATTGTACAAATTAGCGAGATGAGTATAGGCAGGTTATTAAGAATTTTTGCATAAGAAGCATGCTGTCGAAATGGTTTATAGTATATTTGATGTTAACATGAGACTGATACAAAATTCTTCAATTTTTAAATGTGGAGTTTAGAAATTGTGGGACGAGCGTTGCTAGGTTACACGGCTGTTAAGTAGGAGAAAAACTGTGTACTTGTGTTCTATTTGGCGTGGACTACAGATTTAGAAATTTTTGAAAAGGCAAGTTGTTATGTACATTATTTTCGTATTTTTGTCTTACAGGCTTTTTGGGGGAAGAAATTATTAGGAAATTGTTAAATAATTTGGTTAAAAAAAGTAACATTTAAGAAAAGTTTTTGATCACTTGCAGTGCACCAGTGTCCCGGAAAAGATCATCACATTTTTTTTTTGTAAATGATCATCACATTTTTTTGCGAATTATGAAAATTTTTAACTAATACTTCGTTTTTGGTAGCATAGAGTTGTGCTTGGCTTTTGTGGACGTACAATGATAAACAATCGTAAAAGTTCAAATTGCCAAGGAAGCGGATGTAAAATTGTAAAATTGTTACAAGTACTTTTCTTCCATTCTTTAATGAGTTAAGCGGGTGTTAAGGTGGGACGTGGGTTCTTCGTGTGGGAACTTTTTGTTTAAAATGTCTTTTTACCTGTTTGTAATTGTATCAGACTGATGGTTCAGCAAAAGGTGTCAAAAAACGTTACAATTTTAACATTTTGGTCATATACGTTATGTTTTCTTGTCTTATTATAACAACGAAACAATCATTTTGAACTATTCTATTTGACGAAACGAGAAAGAGAGAATATTTAAAAAAAAAGTTTTTTAGTTTAAAAATGACTATCATATGAATTACTAGTCTTCACTTTCTTCCGGTTTGCGACCTTTTTCCAATTGACTGGTTTATATTGGGCGATATAATTGTACAAAAAAAATGAGGCTTTGAGTCTAAAAGTTAATGGTGTCCGGTGACATTGTAGTTTTTTAAAAATTGGCGGGTTTAGTGGTTGGGACGACTTTTTTGAAAAGGGTGATGGTGGGTTGTGATGGTGATGGGGCTTTCCTTTTAAAAAAAAATCAAGAGTTACAATAGGCAGGTCCACACATTACACGGTACAAAAAAAAAAGAATGTCAATCCTGGCTGGTTGATTCTTAAGTTTTACTTAAGTTTCCATTTTCAATTTAAAAAAAAAACTGTTGTTTTTCTTTTCACTAAAAGTTTTCATGCCCATAGCAGGTTTTCCCTTCAACTTTCCAGTACTAAAACTGTTTGTTTTTAAATGTGTTAACATTATCTTTAACTTTTACTTTATAAGTTAATGACAATTTACTAGAAGTAGTTATGAGCTATAATTCGAGAGCCGAAGTAGCGGTTTTACTCATTTTCTTATACTTTTCTTAAAATATATTTCTCCAGACTTTGAACAATTTTTGAAGTTTCAAAAAAAAAAGCATGTTATAAGCCGAAAAGGGTTCATTTCACTAGAATATCAAATGTTCTTATAGTTATTTCTAATAACTAGTAGTAAAGTTGTAGCTTGTCGAAAAATATTTTCGTGGTTTGTTAATTAAATTGTGTTTCATTTATAATGTTGCAGCATGAAATGGTAATTAAAACTGAACGGATCCTAAAAATATTCAGAATGCTGTGTGATTTCATCTTTATTTCTTTAGGTTAGTCGTTAGATTAGGTTACATTAGCTAACCTAACCTAACCTAGTGATTTGAGATAATAGTAAAACCAATGTACATAAAACCAGTTTAGTTGCCTAGGAAATGCCGTGCTTGCGCAGCGGTAGTTTAAACAAAAGTTTGTCGTTGTTTGGAAGAAGTCGGGATTTCTAAAAACAAAAGAATTTGACAAATAATTTCCTCGTAAACTTGAATTGAGCATTTCCAGTACTTTTCGTTTGTATCAGGAACAACTTGTAAAAATCGGGAGAGGAATGTCGTTGAGGTCAGTAGTAAATTACTTTTATTCATATTTCACGGTGTACAAGTCTATTTTCTGTTTTCCGTAGGAGGTCATTACCGCCTACAAAATGACCGCCTATACCATGAGGGCCTATGTAAATACCGCCTACGGCCATGAGGGCCTACATCAATTAAGGCCTATGCTAGGAGGGCCTATACAAGGAGAGCCTATGCAAACAGCGCCTGCGTAATTTGTCGCGGGTTTAAAGAATTGAAGACCCATTATGGGCTATTCCCAGCAAACTTTCGGAGACACCCTATTGACAGTATCCTTCTACGATTTTTACCAAACGTTAGGTTAGGCGATGCCGAAGGCATAGCCCAAAGTTATAGGTTTAGGTAACCGGGGCGACAGTTAGGTTTGCTAAACTATATGACCAGCGCGTTTATTTTTTAGTGCTGTCGGTTTTTTATTTCAAAATCTGTTAGGTTAGATTAGGCTAACCTAACAATTTAAACCCAAATGGTCGCTCCTTGGCCCTTTGAATAGGCCCTCCTTGTATAGGCGCTCCTGGCATAGGCCCTCCTAGTAGCATAGGCCTTAATTGTTGTAGGCTCGCATGGCCATAGGCAGTTATTTCCATAGGCCCTCATAGCATAGACGGTCATTGTATAGGCGGTCTTGGCATAGGCGGTCATTTTGTAGTCGGTAATGACCTAGAACCATGTTTTCTATCTAATTTTGAGCGATTTGTGTTATAGGTACCGCTATAATCTGCAATCTTCCAAGTCAGACCCTCCTCCTTCCGGATCATCGAAGACAGGTCGAGGTGGTCAACAAGCCCATGGTAAAGCAGGGTCACCAGGACACTTAAAACCAGTCGTGACTGTGTCCCATCCCCCGGATCCCCGCAAAGGGAAGAAGCCATTACCACCTCCTCCTCAAGTTTTGGTGGTAAGCTAGTGAGCTTCTAAAATAGGAAAAGTGAATTATTTAATTATGAATTATTTATTTTATTATTTAAAAACAACAACATTGTTGTTGGAAAAAGTATTCTTTTTTCAGAAGAATAAGTAGTGGTCGTGTTTCTTGTCTAGGGTCCGAAGCCAGTTGTCAATCAAACTGGATTTCAGGCGTGTAAGAGAGAAAGTTATTATGAATTAACAATTTTCAATTAAATCTACGCTGAATAATGGTTCAATAATTATTTTTTGCAGTTACCTCGAATGAGATTAAGCGACTTGGACGTCGATTTCGGAAATTAGACTCGGACAAGTCAGGTACCGTGAGTTTGAAGGAATTTCTTAAAATTCCTGAAATTAGTAAGAACGTTTTGGCAAATCGAGTTGTGGAAGTGCTCGATACGAATAGAAATGGCGAAGTGGATTTTCGTGGTAACTTGAAATAAAGATTATAAAAATTTTAAATTTTAAATCTTTAAAAAAATATTTTTTATGTTCGTAGAATTTGTCCTCGGAATGAGTCAGTTCAGTTGCGTTGAAAATATCGAAGGTCGTCTACGTTTTGCTTTTCGAATTTACGATATTGATGGAAATGGATTCATTTCCAATGGTGAACTTTTTCAGGCAAGGAGTACACGAAGTAAACAAAAATTTTGGAGACAGTTATAATTTTTACTTTAATTTTTTTTTTAAATTTTGCAGGTTGTCAAATGTATGGTTGGAAATAATTTGACCGATATTCAAGTTCAAGAGGCTGTCAACCACACTTTCATGTACGGAGACACGGATCGTGACGGACAAATTTCATTCAAAGAATTTGCAGCTCTTGTAAAAAACAATACTGGCGGTATGCAGTCCGACTTGGTTCTTCGCGGTATCTGAATAAGTAGGTCAAAGGTCAACTACACATTTCAACCTCGGGTTCAAGACAGGCCTAGCATACTTACAATTTTTCCGTGTTACACAAAAAATAGTCATCTAGCGAATGACCTTTCGCCACTAAGGCCATCGACATCGAAATGTCTTTTAGGTTTGAATACAAAGCCATTAGATTTGGCTTGGTCATTGTGTATACATAACACGAGGGAATTTATTTACGTTCAATTTTGTTAAATTGATGAGAAGGTTATACTTTTTTTAACTAGGTAACCTATTAGTAATTACAGATCTAACCGTCACCTTGGCCCTCACTGGCCGTTGATTCACGCTCAGTTCCATTGCTCACGCGTACTGTCAAATCATCTTCGACTTCAGATTCCGGTTCACAGTCTTCACATGGCAGACCATCAGAACCCATTCCCAGTTCGTTTCCACTGATATTTGAAGCAGAATTTTGTGAACCTTCCTTGCTACTGGAAGTCTTGTTAGTACTTCCAGTGGTTCCACTACTATTGCCCCCACTGCTGCCACTACTTCCAGAATACCCAGAAGAATATGACTTCCCAGAACTTTTTCGATCTTCAACTTCATTGTAATCCTCCTCTCGGTGGTGTCTCCTTCGTCGCATCCTCATCATTCCTTGCCCGTTGTTCATGTGGTCAGGCATGACCATAATGGGCATGGTACACTGTGGCCCCATTGACATCATTGGCCCACATGGGTTACAACAAGGGTTTCCGTACGGATTCATCCCACCATATCCTGGCATATTGTTCATTGTACTCATGAACCCGTTGTTGCACAAATTCTGGTTTTGATTAGTATTCCAGTTCGTATTGCTGTGAGCGTTACTGTTGTTATTAACCCCCATCGAATTCATGAACATTTTGACGAGCTAAGAAAAAAGGAAAAGAAATCCAATGACGTCATATATCACATGTCGGTTTTAGTACTTTCTTCTAGAATTTAAATTTTCTAACCATTTCACAAAGCGGTGCCATGGCGGGATTTGCTTCTCAATCCTGCGTCAATTTCTGTCATGTCAGGCTGGGTCGGGCAAGGACAACAGATTTGTGGTTGCTGCGCTTGCGCCATCAATGTCTGCATGAGCTGTTGCGGTTGCACGGGTCCCACAGGAGGCGGTTGGGCCATCGGTTGCTCTAGGTTGGTCATTTGAACCTGAGGCGGTTGACCACTTTGAGGTGTGATGTCAATTTGACACGGTTGGCAAGGTTGCTGTATTTGAATGCAACACGGATCTAGTGGACAACACGGGTCGTTTTCTGTTTCCAGAATGAGTTGTGTCGCAGGTTGTTCAACGTCTTCTTTTCCTTCGAAGGATATGTGCCTTGGCGTCGTAGACGTAAAGCCCAGATTTTCCGGAGAACATTTTCTTCTTTTTTTTGCATCCTGGATTTTTTCCCACTGGAAGTTCATCAAACGACGAAGCCCGATGCGGCGGAAATCTACGAATTAGAAAAAAAGATTTAGAAACGATTTAGGCCCACTGCGTTAGTGTTTTGAAAAGCACTGAAAAGTTCAAGAAACTTAATGGAATCACCTCGGATTGGCCACACTCGGCCAAACATATGGTGGACCATCTTCTCCTGGAAAAGCAGAGATTCTCGGCAAATTATCATCCGGATGCTGGAAATTAAATCTTTGTTTCCTTGTATAAGTAACTGGTTTGCGGGATGACGACTTTTCAGAAACTTTTTCACCAATATACTCCATTTCTCCACAATCATCACAAATTTCATAGAGGTCACTAGGTTCAGCGCAACAGTCATCATCTTTTGGCGGGTAATACGAAAGGCTCTCAATGACATCAACGTTGCGCAGTCGATCTAAAGGATTCTGACCTCGCCTACCACCGCCACAACACGATCCGCCGCCACCGCCACTATAACTTTCCTCCGCCCCCACCACCAAACCCGCTAGAAATGTATACAGGTGGAGCGAAACGGTCTGCTTTGCAGCACAAACTTCCGGAACCGGCACCGGTGCGTGCCACAGTATCTATTTTTGCAGGTTTATCTTTTGATGTCCGATTAGTTTTTGGTGGTGACTTCACTAGAATTAAATCGGAGGTTGTTTTTTGCGTGTTCGTCTGACTCGGTGGTGTTCGTGGACCGTTAGGTGTTGGCCACGAAACGGGAGTCATAGGCAGGGTAGACGAAGGTGGTGGATTTCCGCCTTTCTGTGGCGGTGGTTTTGAAAATGGCGGACGCCGCGGTGGATTTTTCCAGGACGAGTCGGACTTCGTAGCAGTTGTAGCCGGTGTCACCGTGGTGTCATGGCAACCGTGGTAGTATGGTGTGAGGGCAAGGACAAATACACTTGCATTTTCCAGTCTTCTCGTCAT
The DNA here is from genome assembly GCA_019776465.1 of Rambutanura hunanensis. NCBI lineage: Eukaryota > Metazoa > Arthropoda > Collembola > Poduromorpha > Neanuridae > Rambutanura > Rambutanura hunanensis. Next base: position 3,514 of record JABASK010000409.1, on the reverse strand, counting down.
ATACCACCGGAGTGTACTCCATTTCGTCAATATTTGACCCCGTTCCGGCATCTCCTGCTGACCACTTGAAAACATCGGGTATATCTTCTTCATGTGAATACGCCGAGTTCGGTAAATCGGTCGTGTCAGTTTGAGCCGTGGCGGTAGGATTAAAAATGTGAATCGGTGACGCAGTATGTTGGGCAAGTTGACTCGAATCGACGACTTCAGTTTTGAATCGATTTCGAGCAAATGTTGACAGCGACGACGGTGTAGCTGATGACGACGCTGGAGTTGAAGTAGGAGGAGGCGGAGGTGGCTTTAGCAAGGTATGGATGCTACTTGAAGCCAAAGCAATCCAATGCTGCTGATTTGAATTTGATTTTAGGCTCGGATGATTTTGAAAGAGAGACGACTTTAGAAACAGACGGTATAAATACTGCAGGAGTCACTGTCGTAATCGACTTGCGACGAATCGCTGTTGATGGTCTTCGATCGTGAAATAACTCTTGACCACTTGGTGCTGGGAATTCGTCCAGGAGGTCAGACGAACTAACTCGAAGGTCGTCGTCGTCATCGTCGTCGTCGGGACCTTCGAAGTCAAAATGGACTTTGGAACGAGTCGAATCTTTCGGCGTGGTCCTTTTGTTATTATGGATGACTCCTCGCGGACTTGGAGTCTTTTTGACGTTATTGTTGCCCATTCAGGATCGGTTGTTTTAAAAGTGAGATTTGGGAATTTCAATAATTTAAAATAGATTTCAAATTTTTTCAAGGAAAAGCTAGTATAAACTTCAGGTAAAAACAGCAGTATGTAGTATAGTGCAGTAGTGTAGGTTGGATTTATAACGCGTTATAACTAACGGTTTCTAAGGAAATTTTGCCATTTTTTTTTTAAAAAAGCGCTTCTTCCAAATCTGATGTTGTTGGCACAAGTTTTTTTATTTAAATAAAAAAAATGCTTTTTTTTGTACTTACAAAGTAGAAAAAATTTGTCAGTAAAAAAGTGTTGTAGTAATTATAATCAAGGTGTGAATTTTAAAATTTTCTACTGTTTCCATGGCGATGGATGTGATGGGATTGTCCAGCAGTATTCCCTTGTTCAGAAAATGGAATGACTTGAACTTCTCGCCCAGTTGCAAGACTTTCCAAAAATCCAACAGAATTCGAATAAGGATTGGCATAACCCACATTTCCTGCACCACTCCATCCACCTCCTAAATATTCTGAACCACCAGGAACTGATCCACCACTTCCACCCACGTATCCACCGCCGTTGATCGTTCCGAATGGACGTTGTCGATTGCTTCCAGGTCCCCAGCGATGACCGCCTGGCACCACGATGACCAGAACTTATTCCAAGCAATTTTGCGAGCCAATCAAAAGTCGCCTCTGTACTCGATAGCGATACAACCAATATCACTACTAGCACAAAAGTTGATACGTTCTATTTGAAAAAAAAAAGTTTAAACTTTAAACAAGTTTAGGATCAAATTTCTAACGTTTTACCTGGAATGACATGACGCGTGGAAAAACTTATGGCTACTAAATTTTCGAATGCGGCCCTGAGTTATTGCAAACTTATTGAAACTTTCCTTTTTATAAAGGGAAGAAGATGCAAGCTCAGGCGTTTACGTAGTTAATGATGATGAATTCATTAAGGGTTTGGGAGGCCCTTAGGAAAGACTAATGGGAAATTTCTTTACCGGGTCACAATTTCCTGTCATTTAGGAAAAGTCATTTCACGCTGGGGACACTCAAGTTTCAATTTCAAAAGTGATACACGAAATGGTCTCTGGCGCCATCATTCAAAAAGTGACTACGTTGCGTAAAATATTGGAAATGAAAAAGCATGAAAAATGCGAAACAAATTGACAAAGTATCGATAAAACCTAATGACCAGGAAGCATCTTCTTTAGCCACTCAAAAGTCGAGTTCAGACAAATTACCTTCGAAATGAAATGAAAATGTGCAAAATCGTGACCTAGTGGATTTTTGTTTCACATTTTTTAATGTGCTATAATTGAAGACATTTTAATTTATAATTTGTAAATAATTTTTAAAACTTTAATCAAGTATTCCGGCGGCACTTCTGAATTCACCCACTGTTTTATCCGCCAATTACACCGCCCGGTCGTTGAACCAAACCGCCGCCTCCACCAACTAACCCAGGTCGTTGAACCAAACCTCCTCCGCCACCAACTAATCCTGGACGTTGAACCAAGCCTCCTCCTCCACCAACTAATCCTGGACGTTGAGCCAAACCTCCAGTTAGTCCAGGACGTTGTTGAATTAGCCCACCACCACCTCCGCTAACTAATCCTGGTCGTTGACCCAATCCACCACCAACTAATCCAGGTCGCTGTTGACCCAATCCACCACCGACTAATCCAGGTCGCTGTTGACCCAATCCACCACCGATTACTCCTGGACGTTGTTGAATAAGTCCACCACCACCAACTAAACCTGGACGATTTGCAATGAGGGCACTTCCACCTCCACCGACTCCACCAGGTCGTAAGGCTCCACCGGGTCTCAGTGCTCCACCGGACCTTACGCCACCACCTACTGCCGACAACCCTTGGCGCGCTTGTCGCCAATCTTGACCCATAGCACTGGCAGCCACGCCCACCAGTAAAATTGTTACGAATGAAATCTATGCAAAATAATCAAATCAAAGGTAAAAGTTCAATTTAAATTTTCAAAGTCCGTCTGTAAAATTAATGCTTTACCTCCATTTTGATCCTAAGTTTCTCTTTAAATCAAAATGAAGATTTGTTCGGATTTATATAACCAGTGCCCAAGTGGACAAACAGGTAAGTTTTAAGCTCTGGGCGTATTAATTACATAATATTACGCATTTGGGAAAACAGAAGGATGTGATGTAAAAGGGTAATTATACAAACCAGGAGGTAATTAGGCTTGGGCTCGTTAGAGAATAAGATTTCATTCAAATCGATGCAATTGTTTGGTTACAATTGCTGTATCAATGGTTCTGGACATTATCACCTGAACGCTTATTGCCACACGCCTGTTAGTTTAGGGCATTAAACCCGGCATGACAAAATCTGGTTTTACTGGTTGAAGCAGCGTCAATTTTTTGAATCAATTTAGAAATTGAATCATTTCATTGGCCAACTGCTGTGAAGCATAAGAAAAATTTTATGCATGATGCATTTTTTTAAAAGAAGAAAAAAACAGGTTTGTTTTGCAGTTTAAATAAAATTCTTCACGCGTGAACTTAAGTCATCCTCTCTGGAAACTGATACCGTATCATTAGAAAATAAAAGTGTCTTTTCCTTCCATTTTTTCACTGGTTCTTTTTTTTTTTTTTGTAAGTGAAAATTTAAAAATAAATCTATAAAAATGCCTCATATTTTCAATTTAGGATGATGACTTTTTCTCAGCTAAAAAAATTCCGCTTTCACTAAGCTTCCAGCATTGGTTGTGCTCAGTTTAGACATTTTTCTGTCACGTAGTTTTTTTATTTTCTCAACTTTTCCTTTGAAGTCCCATTATGCTTTTGAAAACTTTT
>JABASK010000408.1:0-15256 GCA_019776465.1 Rambutanura hunanensis | reverse complement strand
GCGATATTATTTTTTCCAATTTTTGCAGCATTCTGGAAGTTTACTCAACACTTTACATAAAAGTAGCGTTGGTAATTTTGGCTGTGTTGACGTCACTTTTAACAATTGTCAGCATCTTTTGCGTCGTTTGCACAGATCCTGGATATGTCTTACGCCCAGATGTTGAGCAAAGAGTCACCAATCTTATAGAGTGTAAAAAACGTAGTTGACTTGACCCAACTTTCCAAATGAAAGTATGATTTTCTTCAGATTTGGCTGAGAAGTCTCCCAGCTCAGAAGTAACGCTACAAGTTGTAGTAGATGGAAAAGAAGCCAATCTACAGTTCTGTGAAGTTTGTTGTCACTACCGTTATCCTCTCGTTGAGCACTGTTCTAAATGTGATTGCTGTATCGGTAAGCAATTCATGGAAATCATCAAAATGGTTAAATTTACTTCAATTATGAGAAAACATTGTTCTTCATCAGAGCGTCTTGATCATCACAACGGGACATTTGGCATTTGTATTGGGAAAAGGAATATAGGTGCTTTCATCTGGTTCTTGTTTTTGTAGTCTGGTCAACTTTCAAGTGATTCAAACTGTTTCTTGCGTAAATATCATAAGCAGTAAGTTGGCTTACTTTTTTTTGAATTTGAAAATTAATATAAAATAATAAATCTGTGGCTAAAATGTAATAATCAACTTTGGTTTTTATGACAGGGGTAAAGGTCAATGGGTGGAGCCTTTCTGCTTTCACCGCATCACCAACTTTGTACGTTTTGCTCCTTTCTTCACTTCATCCCCCATTTGGACCCTTAAAATTTTCATGGATACTTCTAAAACAACTACGCAACTTGATGTTTAATCAGACAACACTTGACTTGGTAACACTTTATTTTGAACGCTTATCAAATGTGTACGACTAAAAATTTGGGTTTCTTCAGCATAAAAGTGATAGTATGAATGACAGTATCAATGAACCAGCTGAACCTCGGGATTGTTCCAAGAACCTTGACGTCTTCGGTCGAAATTTTAAGGCATTTGTACTCTGCCCTAAAATCGCAAGCCAGCTAAGTAAGCTGTTGAAAATTGAAGGATAAAAAACCTTTAATGAGAAATTATCAAAACCTTTTTAACCTTGAAATATTTCGTTTTTGGCACTAGAATCAAGATCCATTATTCAAATTCGAGCTGCAAGGAAAGATACCAAGCGATTGAAGAAGCACGGGCCTAATCGTATCTGTGAGTTACAGCTACGCGTTCTTCCTTCAATTATACCATCATTTTCATTATTTTTCAGATCCAATACGTCAATTTGAAAATGCTTCAGAGGGACAATTAACCTCTTTATTTTTACCTACCGAAGGTCGGAAAAGTAGACTTCGGCATACGTTGCTTCGAAGGTCTAGAGTTCAATTGAGTTCAATGACAGTAACCAATGTTAGTGAGGACGCTATCTTTACAATATGACAGCGCCTTGTGTCAACAACCTGCCGCTGTAGCTGGTATTCATGTCTGGAGAACATTGAGTTCACGACCGCTCAACATACGACGTTTACGCCGATATCACACCAAAAACAGAAATTCGTAGACATCTATAACAGTTTTATAAAATCGATTTTGGAGGTTTGAGCCATCGCAGTTTGGCAATCGTAGAAAGTGATAAACTATGTATTAATTTTCTGTTTGCTGTCTACTTTCTACTTGGCATTTCTTTACTTCGGCTTGGGTTTAATATTTTTTAAGGCGAGTGAAAGTAAAGAAAGTGCAACACTCTTCTTCTCTTTGGGTTTCTAAGCTACATTCTTTCACAACATTTCGGTCGGTTCTTTAATTTCTTGCAACTCCTCATCTGTCAATTTTAAAACATTAATTTAGGCTTGTGGTGTAACGACAATGGTTTTCCTCTCATCGGTTTATTCTTTGAAACTAGGACACAAGTTGCTGCCCCGAATGATCACAGTAGGGACTTACGATGGGAAATCTCCAAAATTTACAGCAGCAACCCATGGAGAACGTGTACGGATAAGTTTATAATTTTTCATTTAAGATTAAGTTAAGTGACATAATGGGAAACCCCGGACAGAATTGGAAATCCAAAAGTGGAAGTTACCAAAAGTGAAGGTCAAAAAGTGGAAGTCCAGTGGATGTAGAAGTGGTATAAATCTGTGAAGTACCAAAAGTGGAAGTCACAAACCTAACATGCCGTCCTAGTCTTGAATAAGACCCCTCCTCTGGTCTTTAGACTCTTTTTAATAAAAGCCTATGTACAATATTCAAAATTTTGAGTTCGAAAATTCAAATTCAAAACTTTTATTTCAAATTCATTATTTCAACTTCAAGAAAAAAATTTTTTATTGAAGATTTGGATGATACAAAAACATTAGTCTAAAAAATTTTTTTGCACCAACAAATTTTTTATTGAAAATTTGGATGATACAAAAAACTTGTTCTGAAAAAAAATTTTTTTCGTACCAAAATATTTTTTATTGAAGATTTCGATGATACAAAAACCTTGGTTAAGAAATTTTTATCTCAAATTTTGGTCTCTAACAACGCCCCACCCCTGCCCTGCGGTCTTAATTCAAATTTTACGGTAACCTTCCATTTCCACTTTTGGTACTTCCACTTTTGTTCCACTTTTCAGTTTGGGACTTTCACTTTTGCACTTCTGGGTACGTTTGAAATTCGACTTCCATTACCCATGATGAGTACCTAAAACATTTTCCAATGCATTTTAGATTCTATTGTTGGGCCTCAGTGGGTCGACAGTGGCAAATGCTAGATCTGGAAGGAATTATGAAGCTCGCGCTGAGGACATTACGTTTCTAAATATTAATCAACCTATCTCCTGTATTTGTTCCGGACCAATTATTAAAAATTCAGAGCGCTCTTTTCTATTTGTTGGAACAATTTCCAGTGTTTTTGGATACGACGTCGAGAACAACAAAGATTTGTTCTACAAAGAGGTGTGATCATACAAAATTAAGTTTAGTTTTATTTCGAAGTAAACTTACTAATCAAGGTTGGAATTCTCCATTCGTTAAAGTTTCATGTCAGTAGGGTAGATTTGTTCAGGTCGCCACTTCTAGATAGGCCAAAATTAGGTGAGACACATGAATAAGGTAGATCTAACTAACCTTATTAAGTGTGTCTATCTAAGGCCTACCTAGAATGTTTACAGACCGAATTAATTCGGTCTACCTAAATTTCGAGCTCCTCTCCTTGAGATGACATTTTGGGAGTTTGAGGATTTTCACCTAAAGCCATTAATATTCGGAGGAAAAATTTCCTGATCCTCGGGGATGTCGTCCGACCACTTGGGAAATGTCAATCTTGATACGGATGACGTGCCAATTGGTCTGCCTGATAACCTGGCAAGCCTTATTTCTACAGGTAGCTGATGGCGTAAATGTCATCGCCGTTAATCCTTGTGGCGAAGAACCGATGGTAATAACAGGTAAATTAAAATTGAAGGAAGAAAGTATTTCTAACGAAGCATAACACTCTTTTAACAAAATTTTCCTTTTTGTGAAGGTGGGAATTGTTCTCTTCAAGGGTTTAATGCCGAGGGCAATGACACTTTCTGGACTGTAACAGGAGACAATGTTGGAGCTATTGCAATGGTTGATTTTGATCGCGACGGTGGATTTGAGGTGACGCTGTTTTATGTTAAGAATCGAGTAGAAAATTCGAAAAACGCTGAAAATTCAGCAGTGCATATTTTGAGTTTTCTGGTATTCTGGCATTTCACCTGATTAATTAGTTCTTTTGAACTTTAGATGCTAGTTGGCTCAGATGATTTTGATATCCGGGTATTTAAAGCAGATCAAATAATTGGAGAAACTTCAGAAACAGACGCTGTTACTTGTATTACCCCACTTTATCAATCATTATTCGCGTATGCTCTTGCGAACGGCACTATTGGCGTTTATGACAGATTAGAACGCTTATGGAGAATTAAGTCCAAGAATGTTGCAGTGTCAATTTGCGCTTTTGACTTTGATGGAGATGGAATTCCAGAATTGGTGACGGCATGGAGCAATGGGAAACTGGATATTCGAAACATTCGAAATGGAGAAGTAGTTTATAAAGATAATTTTAAATTTCCATTGGCTGGACTCTGTACAGCCGATGTTAACCAAGATGGACGACTTCACCTTATTTGCTGTGACGTGGAAGGAGAGCGTAAGAAAATACAATACTAAATCTTCTGAATCTCCATCACATGCTAAAAATCACAAACGATTTCCATACTAATTTGTTTCCAGTTCGTATTTATGGTGCTGCTGGACAGGATGGTCGGCTCCACCATATTTCTCCTAACGTTGAACTAAGAAGCAGTGCGAGAGCTCAGCATGAAAAAGCATCATTTAATGCTTGAATTGAAAAACTACGAACTCGGAAGTTCAAAACCATCAACAGAAGTCGCGAGTCCGACTTCTGCCAAGCTTCGTGTTGTAGCATCAATTCCAGTTAGGAAACAAATCTGACCAAATTACGAGGGTTTTTGTAAATGTTTTCTGTCCGTTTTTTTTTTCAGAACAAAACTCAACTGCAAGCCGCCTTTGCTATAAATCTAGGATCTGAGGATCGTTCGGTAATAGACGCTCTTTGCAGGTCTTTTTCAACCCCCTATGATCTCACTATTTTTCTATTTTCAGGCTTTTATTGAAATCACACTTAGCACCAATAACGACACCGTGATTCGGGCAGCGCTATTGTTTGCGGAAGGTGTATTTCAAGGAGAATGTCACGTAATTCATCCTAACACCGACACACTCAATTCTAGAATTACAGTGCCTGTTGAGGCCGCCTAAAAATGTCGTTGTTGACCTGCACATCAAAGCTTATGTGGGATACAAAGATTGTCTTCATTACCACGTCTTTGAGCTCACAAGGCAGCTTCCTCGCTTTGCAATGTACGCATTTTGCAAAGATGATCACAAAATCAGCGATTGTGGGAGCTATGTTAAAATGATTGTTCAGGTTGTGATTTTTTAACATAAAACCGGAAACCTCAATTAGAAAGTTTCAAATTATTAAACTGATAATTTATATTTTATCAAACTTATTTTTTTCAGGAAAGACCGTCCAGGGTAATATTTTACTTTATTTTTTACAAGAAGATTTCATGTTGCATCGCTTTTATTTTATCTTCTATAGATCTGCATGTGGGTAAACCAAAATTTCTTATTGACCAAAGAATTGGATTACAAAAACGGTTTTACAATTGCATTCGTGTCGCTCCGTAATAATGAAGAAATATCGATGGAAATAGAATCAACCGGTGAACTTTACTATCCGCACTCACGACATGGATTTGGCTGGAGACTTAGTTCAGTCCATATGCACATTTTTGAACGTTTCAGATCTAGAGGTTTGCAGAAATTTGTTATATTTTCTTGATTCAGATTTTGTTGGTGATAATAATGTTTGTTTCAGACTGAAGCTGAATTTCCTGATGAAGTGGTCCAGTTAGAAATGTTACTAAAAGCCGTAGACGAATACCAAGAAACTAATGAAAGACTTGGAGCAGATATTGCAGACCAATCAGGAATCTTAAAAACCATACTAATACGAGCCGAGGATGCAAGAATGATTGGGGACACGTAAAAACTATCCTGTAAATTACGCTATTAATTGATTAAAAAAAAATTAATTTATAATTATTAGGAAAGCAATGCGGAAGTGGTACACCCAACTGCACGAAGTAAATAAAGGTCTTATTGCTCAGCATCAAATTCGATGTACGACCAACGAAAATGTTGTGGAGAGCATCAAGGCAATTAATCAAATTATCCAAAGAGCAGCCAGGCTAAGAGGTGAGGGTTAACGATTTTATTAGACACATTTAACACAAAACCTAAATATTATCAAAATATTGAATCCACAGTGGGTCGCCCCAAGGCAGAAATCATCACAGCTTGCCGTACTGCGATAAAGGAACAGAACCTCGAGGCTCTTTCTCGAATTATTAAGTTCGGGGTGTCGATTTAAGTTCTTAACTCGAAAGAATTACGATAATGTTGGTATATCGTCGACACGTGACAACTTGTGGTAAGAACACTACTCTCACATTCCGGCTTTTGAACAAATTTGGTATTCAATTCACTTGTACAGCAGAGTTGAATTCCTCGCTTACGTTTTCTGAAGCACTACTATTTAATTCTGTTTGGTATTGCAATATGTATCTACTAGAAAATTAGTCGGACAGGTATAATTTCTTGGAAATATCTTAACAAAAACTTCAGCTTTTTCAAGTTCGCGTCTCCACATGTTTAATTCAGGCGCTTGTCATTTGAATGCACGAATCCGTTACGAAGACAAAAATGAAAATGTAAAAAATGTAATTAATTACGTTTCAACTTTTAATTCAAATCGTGAACAACTTCTGAGGTAGCGTGAAATGGAAGTTCCATTATGGAACATTTGCTTTAAAAAAAATTCCAGCTGAAAATATCAACTAGAGAACAAAAATGCTGAAATATCTTAAACAGTCCTAACATAAAACTAGTTGGAGAAAGTCTGGAGAAAGTAAAAGACGAATCTTCTGATTTTTTTAAATGGAACGGTCTTGTATGGAATTGGAACACTATTGGTAATTCTTCAACAATACTTAGAATTGAAGCAAAAAATTCTGTGACCTAGAACTAGTTAACTTTAATTCACAATAAAGTAGAGCAAAGACGCAAGCATGAAACTTGACACGGACGCGATACAAATTTTTGCAGCATTTTCTTTGGATTCCTTCGCTGCTGCAAGTTCTGCAAAAGTGCCACCATTCTGAAGTTTGAGACGATCATTTTTTATATCCGTCGAGTCAATTGTGCCTTTTGATTCTGTACCCTTTGGAATTAATCCCGTGAGTGTTTGTGAGAATCCTCGCTTTGTGTCCGATAGATTTGGGAGGTTAAATTCAACCGGTTTCTTTTCCACGGATGTAATGCTATTAGGACTCAGTGCAGTGCCGTCGATTTTTTGTCCTGTTTGGAATTTCGTTGGTTCATGAGTATGGACTGATTGAGGCTGGTGGATTGGAAGCATCGGACTGAAAATGATCTTCGTCTGTAGTCAATAATGGACCCTTGCTGTTAGGACGCACGATGATGGGAGTTCCAATTTCGCAATCCTCCTTCCCTGTTCTACAAGAAATATGTCTTGTGAGAGATCAAAGGATCCGGTTAAAGCAACAGGTTAAAGCGAAAAAGGTTAAGGCGAATTTCGTTAGCAAAACTTATTGTTAGCTAGAAGTTTTATTAATTGCGACTTTACTTGAGTATTTGCACACCGCTGTGCAATAAAGGCCAAAGATTTATCAACAACTTGCTGGGCAAATCGTGTAATGTTCATTGGTTTTGCTGATCCGATTGGAACTTTCTCTCCTTTCGGAGTGTTTCCTTCCGCTTGGTCACAAACTTCTTTCGTTTTGGATAAAATACAACTTTTAAATTTCATCCTTGTACTAAAATCAGACAAAGTAATCAAGCATTTATCTCGCTTCGAATCGCATTAACAACTTTCTTGTGAATAGAGAATCGAAATCTAGTTACCAGCAAAGTTGTTTCATGGTCACTGCGGAATTGGAAATTTGGTCAATCAATATTTGATAGGAAAATCCGCAATGCTCAGCCTCTGTTGTCACTCGTCGTACACAAGGAGCGTATTTGAGATAATCTAAAAAATTTAGTTAAATTTCATTCCAAGTACATTTAGTTCGATTAACTTCGAAATCGAATGCTTGTGCTTCTTACCATTTCGGTAGCTCTGATCTGTACAAACAATGGTCACAGCCATAATGGATTCTTTGAAAAGTCGATCAAACTTGACTTTTTCTGGTTGCGTGTAGCACTTCGTGGTGTAGTTGTCAATGCACGAAGTAAGCTGCTGCCACATACTAAAACCGGAAGAGATGTCAATTCAGTATTTATTTACTAAACTTATTTAGGTACAAATGTATAAGTTTAAAAACAACTCAGAATTTTTTGTAAACGGAAATATAATCTTTCTGATTTTTATAAATTGTTTTCATTTTTATTTTCCATGTTTATATGGATTTTAAGTGATATGATGCATTTGCCCACAGGCAATTTTCACGAATATTTTACCCGCAAACTCTATTTAAAGTTGAGGATTTATCTGGAAAAAATAGTCCAGGATCTTTAATAAGTGACTCAGCGGTGGCCGAGCATTCTTGTAGATCAGACTCTTGACATTTCTGGAGCGGTGCTTTCACCTCCATTAGAGCTCCTGTCACCGTTTCACCACCTGCAAATTTGAAGAAAAGGTTGGAAACACATTTTTCTTTTGTACGTTTAAAAAATTAATGAGGGTGATGAACTCCAGTTCATTCTAAAGGAGACATTCAACTAAGTACAAGTAGAAATATTTTAATCTGATCGTGATATTTTGGCAATAAGAAAGCATTTTACGAGTTCAATGACCTCAGAGAAAATATTACTTTTAAATTCGTATACGAAATTTGTATACAAATGGGAGCAAAATCACTTCTGGATTCTGAAATGCGGTAAAGTAACTATTTTCATCCACTTTCTTTTCCTTTCGTCGTTATTACCAGTAATTTTTTTATTGCGTGCCAAAAGGTTTCTAGATTTTGGGTAAACCCATATAACACGGTCACCCGTTTTTTTCAGAAGAATGTCAAACCTGGGAATTTACTAAGACATCACCGTTTACCCAGTAGTAATTTTAAAAATTTGTAACCTCAATTGATTGAAGCCACTAACTACTACAGTGAGCAAACATTAAAATTTAGTGGCTTTCCTCCTGTGACAAGAAACATAAATCTGAATAACTTGATTGAAGGAAATTATAATTCTACCAAAGTCAGGAAACGCGTCGAGATTGAAATGTAAAATCAATTTCGCCGTACTTTACAAGAAATAGTTTATATAATTTATGATCACGTAATTACAGATCAAAATAGTCGTTAGTCTAGGTAGCTGTGTAAAAACAACAATGTACAGGCGTGTCACTTGTATCGCAGTGAGAAGTTAATGTTTACTTACCAAGCAGAGAAAGGAAGATGCTGCTGAGTACAATCACATTCGAAAAAGAAGGCATTTTTGACATTTCAGAAACGAAATAATCTCTTATGTTAATCCGAACTTTAATTTGTCACTTGCGATTTACCATGAATTTCTTAATTTTTTCATGATGTTGGTTACTTATGGAATATTCAAACCCTATTAAGTTGTAGAAACTGAAAAACAACACCGTTTTTACAAAAACTGAACTCGTGGCTACTTGTCGGTAGGTTTTTGAAAGCCCGAGATTTTTAAGAGGTCATGCAGAATGCACGAATGGTTTTCACGCAATGCGCTTTGTAAGAAAACTAGGTCTGACTTTTGTTGCCATAATATGATATTTTGTAAGTAAAGTGCAGAATTCGTCAACTGGAAAGCCCGTTGTAACAGTTATTTAGCACAATAAATGTTTCAAGTTCCTTGTTGTCTTGTACGTGCTACCGCTGTCTCCTGCTAGTGAGCTCTGTTTGGTTTTCTATTGTAGAAAACTTTTGTTTCATAGAGGCCAAGGAACCTACCCAAATATTCCCACAGGAGAGTTGTTAAGGGGAGAAAGTACGGGTGAAAGGGCTGCATTCTGCATCGTGTCTAGTGACACCATGTTTTCACCTTTCATTTTGCTAATAGGCCAATTTTCCAAACAGAAAGTACCTCTAACAAATACTCTAGTGCTTCATTACCTAGGTGTATCTAATTCTTTACCGTTCTTGTCGCAAAGTTTATTCCTTCCTTTTTTATGTGGTGGTTTTTACTGGCATTTTCCAAAAATAAAAAAGCAGAGAACAAGCGACGACTACGCATCTATCTATAAATGTCCTGATTTAATGGCGTTCTCACTTTTCTTTTAATTGGGGGGACATTTCCATTTAACTAATCTTTAAAATGCTTTTAAAATGCTTACAATTACGCTCACAATAAATACCAATTTAATATAATTGTAATAGTACTTATGTAAAATGTTGTTGTATAACAATTTACACCGCGAACATTTTGTATTTTACATACAGAGGTGAAATTATTTCACTTCTGCATGTCTTTGCCCGAACGGTAATTTTACACTCCTATTAAAACTTTGGGCAGTTTTGCTTCTTTCTTGAGTTTGCCAAACAAGAAAAAAGTGTTTTATTGAACACTTAAATAATTTATCACAACACGACAAATCGCTACGCCGAAAACCAGTACATAATGGACTATTCTTTAGTGGTAGTAAACCGAGTGAGTTCATGCGTTCCTTTTTTTCTTACTTTCTCCTTCGATCCTGAGTTTCGGAATTGATAACTCCCATGCAGGTGAATGACTGATATATTAGTAAGAAACGTAGAATAATTTAGAACACAAAACACCAAACATTTACAATCCCAATTTTCCTTTCTCATTCCTTCTTTTAACAACCGCAGCGCTACATCTACTACTTCACTACAGCCTGTACGGTTTAGTAGCATATGAATGCACATTACTACTAGGTAATACTTGTATCCGTAGCACACGAAATTTAGCCAGACTGCGAACCTCTGAATTTTTTTCAGCTAGGTTACAGGTAAAAAAATGCCAGGGACCCGCCGTCTGCCTAAATTTTTAGAGCTAAAGGGGTACTAATTCTGAACCAAATTGATACTTGACCGAAACTGGCAGTCCGAATAAGGTCCAGTATCCTAGAATTAAAAAAAAATCTTTTCAAGAATCTAGCTTGAAAGTAGATGGGGATGCAGTGACACAAAATGGTTTATCATATCAGAAAACGGAAATACCCTTAAACTCATCCTTTGTTTCCCCCTAAATTTATTATCTAAAATCATGTTTAACAGTGATTTGGAAGAAATCATCATCGTTTGGTTATTAACATCGGGGCATTATAGTTGAATCCCGACTCCAATGAAAACAAAAAATCCACAAAATATCTCGAGCAATTTATCGTATATTTTCAGATGGTGACTGATGAGGTTGGTAGCAACAAGCTTACATCGTTCAGTTGTGAACGTCCCTACGGTGCGTTTACTCCTTGTTAAGCAGGCACCCTCTAGGAAGGTCAACAATAAAGAGAAAATAAAGTGACGTACGTAACATTTTTTGAAGGACGGGAAGACGAGTCTCGCATTTATATAACCTTATTATAATCTACGATAATAATAACCATCACCCTTGTATTTACAATAACAAATTATAAAAATAAAGCTTGTACTGTTTTAAGCAAATTTCCTTTCCCCCGAGAAAGGGGAAAGGACTGACAGAATTTTGCTAAAAGTTAAAAATGTTTACAATAAATACGTCCGAATTCGTTTCAACGTACAGATGGCAGATACAAATAAACATTAAATATCAAGTATTAAAACTGGTATGGTGCAGTTTCTGAAACTTGATGTTGTTCGAATTGAACAAATTGTCGCATCTTCAAAAGGTACAAAAATGAGACAAACGAATTTGTGATTTGCTTTTTTTTTATAGGGAAAGTTGAAATACGTTGCCCAGTAACGAAAGAGCCTGGTCGTCGATTCGAGTCAAATTTTAAAGAGAGCCTCCTTCGTGTCATGGATTGCGTACTGGCCGGTAATTGTCTTGTAAAAATGTTTGCCAAAAGGTTTACGGCAAATCTAAAAGTTTATATTTTGATGAAGAACGTGGAGATGATGAAAATTGAAACTAAAGTTGATGAGATCACAGAGGCAGAAGGGTAGGCTGTATATGGCACACCCGCAAATATGGGACAGTATGGGCATTGGTAGCTCCCACACACCTAAAATATACATCATTTCAGTTTAGGGCTTCCTGATCGGTATCGCTAGGACAGAGGACAGAGGTAACATGAAACCTAGAAGTCCAAAAGTGGAAGTGACTCAAGCATAAATGTGGTTAGGTTAGGTTAAGTTAGTCAAGAATATTAGGTTATGTTATCTAAACATAAAATTTAGCTTCGTATATTGAACTTCCAGAAATGAAATCTCTACTTTTGGTCTTATCCACTTCCACCTCTAGACTTGCACTTCGGTGAGGATTGCTTGTTATTTTAGAATACCAATGACAAAAAAATGCTTTCAGCCGAATTTTAAGGTTAGGTTACTTACTTCACAGATATCTAAATTGTACATATCAAATGCATCGTAAATGGTTTCGTTGAATCTTTCAGGGGCGTAGTAGTCGTACACTCGTGTCTGTGAAAAAAGGTAGGAACAAACTAATAGTAAGTTAGTAATAATAATAATAATAATACTAATAATAATAATAATAATAAAAAAACTAATAGTAAGTATAAAGTGCAATGGCGACGATCTTTCTTATGGTTAGGCTACATTTGTTTAAATATCCTAAAGTTAAGAATTTCTAACTTCAGGAATAGTGAGACGTCGGAAATTTCTAACTTCAGGATGTCTAAACAACTGTTTACGGTACAGTTAGAACTTAGAACATGATAAAGCAGTTCAACATTTACCTGAATGTATCGTGTTAAATTAGCCACTGGGTACCACCGCTCGACCGTGAAATTAATACAGGTAGGGTTTTGGTCCAACTGAACAAAATAAATATTTGCCTCTAACGAAAAATATTTACAGAAGAATTCCAGGTTTCACTTACGTATTCAAAGTAGAGAATAACTTTTGTCACCCATATATCTTGCACGCTTTAGGGTCGATACTTGACCAGAACGAACATAGCTATCAAGCTTTGGCTGATGGATAAAGTATCCTGTTGGAAGATTTACCTAACAGACAATACACAATCAAATGAATAAGGTTTTAGTTATGAATGTTGAAAATTTGGAATGAACCTTTGAATTATTGAACAAATTTACCTCAAGCACAGCCATTCCCGAACGCTCCGATTCCTCTAAAAGCGTCCAGCTACACGAATCATACCAGCAATGTATTTTTACTCATCACGAATCATGTATCACAATTTTACCTTTGGCAAGATCGATATTCAATCAATGATGCTGTTCCTTCCCCTTGCGTTGAAATGCGGATGCAATTTAAATGAATACACCGGTGGTTTTGTAACAAATCGAGTACGGTCCACGCCATATTGAACTTGCATTTGCAAAATAGCATAGCCTGCTCCTTTGGCCTCCACGCTGACAGTACCAAACGCGTTTTCGAACTGAAAAAATAATATTTAAAAAAAGCACCGTAGATTATTATTTTCCTAATCTATCACAATAATAGTAAATATTCTCTTACACTGATCGACTGCTGCCTCGCCAAGTTTCCTGAATTCACATGGAAAGTGCGTGCGATACCAGGGATTGCTGCGGCTTCCACTGTTACTGTTTAATTCCGTTACATTTCGAATATTTTGTCTGATCGTATAATCTATTAAAGCACGATACGCTGCCGCAGTATCCTAAATGAAAAACGATTTTTACGTTGAATACTTTTACAAACTATTCTGTTTTCTTTTACGCACTTGCGTGGAAGCCCAGCCCCCATTGTAGAGCCTCTGTGAATTTAGCCATTTCACGATAGACTCCACCCTTATCTCCTGCCGCGCCACGTAAATCATTAGAGCGTACGCAGTTAGTTTCGATATTTTCAGAATCATAGTTAAACGGCAACCTCGGTATGAGAAAAGGTTTGTTGTTTTCTAAGATAAATGATGGGAGAGGCCTACAAAACAACACCGAGAATTTACAAGCATGCCTTCGTGAAATTAAAAAAAAAATCAACTTACACCGGCTCACGACCCCAGTAGGCATAACCACCTTCGAATCTTGCTTGCCCTGACACAATCATAAATGCTTGGTCAGCTTTAGCGCTTTTACTTAGCATCAAAGCATACGCAACAAGGACAGCGTCATAAGGTTTCAGTAAGTATCTTCGCTCGTCCACCTTGTTCTCTAAATAATTAATTGCCCTTTGTCGTGCATAGGCTAATCGAGGTCCCACGGCCTGCAGTAATTGTCTAATATAAAAACTCATGTACTATTTGAACTGTCACAAAAAATAACTTACGCCCGGCAAATCCTTCACTGCATGGAGAGCAATAACGACGTGCGCCGTTAGCGTTATGTTCGGACTGTATAGCCATCGGTCATGAAGCACGGAATCGTTTAGCCTCCGATTAGGGTAGGAGGTCAATTCATAAAATGAACCTTCTGGCGTTTGGAACTTTAGTACCCAATCCACTGCTTTCGAAATTACCTACAATTTAAGAGGAAAAAAATAATCGAATGCCTAATTGATAAAATTCATAAATATTTACATTTGTGTCAATGAAGAGGAAATTTTCCCATTCGTTAAAACTGGCTTCAGCAAACACTCGCGCACAATAAGCTGTAGTCCATACGCTTGGGCTTGAATGATTATTCCAGTCGCTGCGGAAAAGGCTGAAAGATCCATCTTCGTTTTGAAAACTGAGTTGACGTTGAAAAAGAACATTGAGATGATGAAAGGCATTTCGATATGTGTTTCGATCCCTCTGATTGGTCAGTCTCAAGTACATGAGCGTATACAAATTCGCTGCAAAACTAAACATGTTATGCTCGGCTGAATCCTTAAAGACAAAAGTAAAAATTAAAATTAAACAAAAAAATTGTATACAAGAAACATCAACAAAAATCTAACAATCGGTTTTCCGCCGAGAAGAGAACTGGCATTGACAGGCATCGTCGGATAAGCGGGTCCGACGACATCTCCAACTACGGAGATTTCAGCGATATTTGAACTGTACACGTAATACCTATCCGGATCCCTAGGAATAATTGGGCTCTCCGTGACATTAACATGCATGAACTGAAGTACGTAAGCTCGGTTACTGAGGTCTAGAAGCACTGATATATGACGAAATTGTGGAGCACCATCCGGCTATAATTCAAATTAATAAATCCTTAGTAGAATTGACTTAAACTCATTTGAATTATATGGAGTCCTACTTCTACTCTCAAGGTCCTTGTAGCTTGGTCTCTTGCAATCTGAGAAACAGCCTTAACCGTCACTTGAATCTCACCCATTCGTGTCGCCACAATTGGAAAATGCACTTGTGCCGTATCTATTATAAAAATCCGCGCAATAATTAAATCATCAAGGCATCAAAAGTATCAAAACATAACCAATCGCCACTGGCGAAATTTTGAGCACCTGTCGTTATTTCTAGAGAACAACATGTACCTTGGGCCGGAATCCAAACCAAATTTTGGTGTTCTTCATAAGAAGTCCGTGGATTGTAATGCTGAACAATTCCTTTGGCCTCAACATGAATAAATTTAAAGTCACGCGAGCCCGCAAGGATTACCATAACTTCTAT